>PVJC01007159.1:0-52449 GCA_004026665.1 Murina feae
ACTGTTCGGCTGCCTGACCCTCCAGGCTCCTGATGGAGGCCAGCGGCTAGGACCCTGATCCTGGGCTCCCTGGCGGTGGTGAGCAACTAGCATTTGTCAGAAACTCTGCTAAGTGGATTATGTGGGCCACCTACAAAGCACTGTTATGGTCCCATTTCACATGTGAGGACACTGAGGCTCAGAGAAGCTAAGTAACTTGCCAAAAGTTTCACACCCCATACATGGGAAGGCAGGACTTGAACCCAGAACGATTTGATTCCAAATACACCCTCGAGCCACTCAAATGGACAGAGAAATAGCCTCTGTTTTGTAGCAGTTTAATAACAGCTCACATAACGTCTCTGCTTAGCTGCATGGACCAATGATAGATTTTTCAAATGTTTTATAGAAAAAATAATATCACAGTGCACTTTACTGTGCACAGTGCACTGCTATTGTTTTGAAATTTCGCTAATAATTGAAAAACTAGACTTGGGAGTTTATTAGGTATGACTGAAAGAAGTTAACAATTAATTGAGAAAGAAACATCCCTAACAGATGTAATAAGCATATTTACACTGACGGCATGCCTTGGTCTTCGCCTGTGGTTTTGTAGTTCTCTCTACTAAACACACGGTGGCACTAGATGCACATGCTATTACAGACACAAGCCCTCAAACGGAAGTGATTGCTACTTGGGATTATAGAGTCAGATCCTGGAAGCTTGTGCCTTCCTAACTGAATTTTCCACATAAAAGTGATACCTCTCATTATTTTGTACACAAAGGTAAGCATCGTTGCCCAGGAGTTCAGCATACAGTAAAGCTAGAAAGATCTGCTCATCAATATATTTAATAACATGTTTCTTTTACATCCATTTTAACCAACATGACTCTGTTGATGCATATTACTTTTAAGAAGATAGTGGATATAGAGCTTACTCTGCCAGTTATCTTCAAGTGAAAGTTGAAACCAATGTACTGAACTGGCTTAGTAGTGTCCTAGTGTTTATTAGACAACTTACAGGTAAATATTCTTTTTAAAACTGTATCTTACAGATATACCTGTAAAAAGGACTTTAGTCTTAAATGGTAATAATTTAATTTTATTGCCAGGGGAATATATTCAGGTGTTTGCATTGTGTGTAAATATAAATTATCCAAATTTGAAATAATACAACATGAAATATTAATAATGCTTGACTTCATCAATGAAATTTTTTTAATGACATGCATTTTCACATTAAAAATCCCTCAAGAAACGCACAATTTGAAACTGTTAGGAGTTAAGACTTGTGAACTAGGCTTATACTATTTACTCTTTAGACATTCGGGCAACAGATACATATGGAGTGGCTTCTCCATAGCAGACATATTCCAGGCTCAGGTTACAGCCATGAACAGAACAGACAGAAATCCTGCCTGGTGCTCACACAGCTCACACAGCTCACACGCAAGGGCAGGGAGGGTGCCGGTGGGCGTAGAGACAAGCAGGAGATAAGTCACCGTAGATGGAATGCTAGGTGGTATCCAGGCTTCAGGGAAAGTAAAGCAGGAAGAGGAGCTGGGATGGTGCACGTGTGAGGGTGGGCAGTGACCTCACTGGGTAGGTGACACTGAGATGAAGAGCTGCCCGCGGAAGTGTTGGCCTGGGCCGCAGGCCATCAGGACAAGGAGCGTAGCTGATAAGCATATGTAGGTGAGGCAGAGTGTGCCTGGCTTGTTCCAGAGAGTGCAAAGAGGAGACTCTGAGGACACCGTGGAGTGACCCCTTAGCAAGAGAGCCAACACACATCCTTTTTCAAGACTAGAGGCAGGCAAAGTTTGGGCTGTGTTTGAAAATCTTCAGGAGCATACCTCTTCAAGTGCAAGTTCCTTCTACTCGTGTGATTAGAAATGGACACATAGTAATAAAGAAGCTAAGAAAGGGCTCACAAGTCTATGATATGGATGTTATTCAAACATCAAAGTGTCAAGCCCACAAAATACACAAGGATTACAAAGCAGCTACAGGAGACTTTTTGTGAAGACTCTCATGTAGCTGAGGAGATAGAATAGCAACACTGTGGCAGCACACGTGCTAGAAGAGAGAGAGAAAAGATCCAGAGAGCAACTGTGATCACCGCGATCCAGGGGAGCCTCTGAAATCCGGGATGAAACCCTGCAGCCCTGCGCTCTGCCCTGCCTTTCCCCTTCCCGCCACTGCGCGGAGCTCTCGGCCCACAGCTATGCGGGCGAGGGCGTGGATGCAGAACTGCAGTCTCCAAGAAGGAAGGATTTAGTTCTGCTCACATTTGAGAAGCGACTTTCCAGATTTGGAAAAAGGGGGGAAGAAAAACAACCTTCTTCTCAGCCCCCAGCACAATCAGAGATGAAAGGAGACAGTTTTAGCCTGGAAAATAAGAAAATAAACAAGCGCTTGAAATGGGTTTTTCTAGTTTAAATTTGTTTTTGCAATAGGTTTTTCTTCCTTGAAAAACAAAATACTAAAATAGCAAGTTATGTTTTCATTTATAACTCCTTCTTAAGAGGAAACCTAATAAGGGGTTCCCATTGGGCTCGGCGTATTTCATAATATAAATATAATTGTATCCTCTGGGGAAAGAAACCTGCACCGAGCCAGGTATTTCTCTTTTAAGTGGGCGATTTTATTCACTTGTGTTTTTCCTCTCGCCTTACCTTGAACAACCTCTCAAGCTGTAGGCTCCACAGCTGCGCCTTGGACGGGGCCTCGCCAGCTAGTGAAGCGCGGTATGAAGAGGTGCTAGCAAAGAGATTTGCTATGTTTTATTCCGAGTCCTGTCAGAAAAGCAGTTTGCCCCTCACTAAGTTTTATCTTCTTTATACCAACTGTTCACTCACATGTTGGGAGAGCAGAGCTGTGTGCTCAAAAGTGAAAAGACCTGTAGTTACTTATACTTTCCAACCTCAGCTGTGCTTCTCTTTTTCCTTTCTCATCATCTGAGGATAGTTTTCCATTGATATTTAGAGAGAGTGGAAAGGAGGAGGCGAGACAGAGAGAGAGAGAGATTAATATCCATGTGAGAAGACACATCCATTGGTTGCCTCCCGCCAGCACCCCGACTTAGCTGGATGGAACCTGCAATGCAGGTATGTGTCCTTGACCAGAATCGAACCCACTACCCTTCAGTCTGTGAGCCAAATCGCCCAGGGCTCAGCTGTGTTTCTTATAGGAAGAAACACAGTTTCTTCAATTACTTGGCTTCAGTTTCTTCTTTAAAATAGGGCTGATAAGAATGAGGTGAATTAAAAATGGCAGTGGAGTCCCTGCCCTTGAGAGGTGGAGGGTATGCCCCTCCCTTGAACATGCCCCAGGGGCAGTCTCTGTGACTACTTTGGCTGATAGAACATAGAGGAAGTGATGTTCCAGCCCCAGAGCGGGGCAGCTCCCACTTCCTGTCACTCTTGGAGCCCTGAACAGGCCACTACCCTGAGGCTGCCATGATGTGAGGAAGCCTACGCTGCCAGGAGGACTGTGTGTGGAGGGGGAGATGCCCAGCAGCCCCAGCCCCTCCGGCCCCAGCCACTAGTCCATCCCGCGCTGTCCCAGCTGAGGTCTCAGACATCATGCAGCAGAGTGAGCTCTTCTGAATGTGCTCTATTCAAATTCCTGTCCACACTATCAATCACACAATAATAACAAATTCTTGGTTTAAGCCACTGAGCTTTGGGACAGTGTGGTAAGTAGGTAAGTGCAATAAGTGCTTGTCTTGGGAAGCTGTGTCAGTTTTACTGATAACCCTCCAAAACACCAGGCCCAGAACTGGCACATAGTGGGCCATAGTGGCCACCATCATTACCGCCCTTCGCATTTAATTGTCATAGGACAGTGTTTGATAAATGTGGGCAGAGGATCGTCTCTGAGCTCACAGAAGACATTAAAATCCCTTGCACCTGACTCACGTGGGAGTCCACAGGCTTCGGGATGGCTAATATCCCTAGCTTAACAAGTCAGGTGCGAGGAGAGCCACTAAGCCCAGCCATGGCTGGCACTTCCATTAAACACGTGCTCTCTTCAGTAAACAAGACGTGCTGGCCCTGCACCCCAGGGACATCACAGCACGCACAGCACAGCTCCAACCTGTGCTGTAAATCTCCTTGGCTGCCTAAACTCAGTAGGCAACTAAACACAATTGCATTTAAAGGTCTTCTTCAAATGCAGGTGCTGACACCCAGGCTCCACGGAGGAGTTAAGAGCTTGCCAGCCAGCCAGGCTGAGAACCTTTTAAGCTCTCATGGTCTCCAGAGCCCCCGAAGAGCCTTATCTTTTGGTAGGAAACACTTCGGAACACTAGACCTCTTGGGACCACTGAGGCACTGATAATATTAAGACATAAAGTATTCTTAGTGTAGTAGTCTTATAGAACTGAAAATTCCAAAAGAAGGAGTGTGCTGATGCCTTCATCTATCGCGTGCAGGCTCATTACTCTCCATCCCTGCTGCCATCGGCACCTTCTGGAGTACTGGTCAACCCGCTCTAACTGATTAGTCATCCAGCCACTACCCTGACCTCTGTAGAATCCTTCTTCCACTCTTAATGTCACTGAATGATCACACCATTCCCTGTTTCAACAGTGTCAGTAGTTCCACCGGGACAGAAGAAAATGCAACAATTCCCAAAGGTGGGATACCGGACCCAGCTTTCCAGACCCAGGCCCTGTGTGTGCCCCCACCTGCTGTACTGAAGGCAAAGGCCCAGTGCTTTGCCCATCCCCAGAGGCGAGCGGAAGTTGGGAAGTGTGAGAGAAATGAAAGTGAGGATGACACAGCCCAGAGGCGAAGGAAGCAGATGGACCCAGCCTGGAGCTGAAGTAAGGATATTTTGCTTGACTTCATCATATTTCTTACCATCCACCTCTGGATCCTAACCTGGGAATCTTGAGATCAGCTAAAGTTACCAGGACTGGGACAAATAACTTTGGATAATGTGCTTCTTCCATTGGTTCTTTAGGAACTACTTGGAAAAAAGCCGGAATAAAGTGAAAACTGGGAGAGGAAAGCCTGCAGCCGACACTCGGGTGTCTCCAACAGCTGGGGCCTGTTCCCCAAGGACTGCAGCTCTTCCTCTGGGCTCCCACCTAGCCGGCGACCTCCTCCATCCCCACCCAGACACCAAGCTTCTAGTTCCCTGCTCGGCCCCACATCATGTTCCTGTGTGCTGTGTTTCAGGCTTCTGCAGCTCTAGCTCATGTTTTCAGCTCCTCCTCAGAGTCAGGGCAAACATCTCCAATATTCCCACGAGCCCCACCCGAGCTTCTTTCGTTGACCTGGCATACCGGCCCCAGCTCACTGCTCTCCTCACTGGCCCCCTGGCCTCATTGTCCTTGGAAGGGCACTCTGTGCCTGGCTTTCTACCACCCACCAAGGATTATCTGGGGACAGAAAGACAAGTGAGCTGTACATGTTCATCTAGTAGGCGGCACGTATCACACTGGTAGCTGCACAGACAGAAGGTCATGAGGGTGTAGTGTGCTTGTGGACGGTTCTAGGGAGAGTTTCTACATTAGCAACAATTTATTCTGCCTTCATTTCTGGGGATTTTGCTTCTCCTACAAACAGAGAGGCCCCACGCCTATGGTCAGTGTGATGAGCAGCAATCCACCTGAGGAAGTAGGTCTCCCAGAAGGGCTTCTGGCAGCTGCAGCCTTTACCATTGTCGAACTTGAATGTTATGGTTTTGATGTATAAATACAAGACTGTACCTATAAGCTAGGTGAGCATCAACTAGCAGGTGACTTTAGAACATAGGATTAAGTCTTTGGTATTTAAAATAGCCTCTTCAGTAAATTCTCTTACTGAATCATAACCTATGTCTTACTTATTAAAAATACAATTTATAAAAAATGGAAAACCTTAGCAACATTAACTTTTCTTGTATCCATTGATCGAGACAGGTTGGTTGTCGTTAGAAGCCTTACTACAGGCGTGGATTCCCACCTTTCACTGGCTCCATGTATTTCGGCTGATTTAGTGCTCTGGGCTCCCAGACACCAACTTTGACTGCCTTATTATTTATTCAGACATTGAGCGGAAAAGACATACATCTTCTCATTTGTTTCCAGGACTATATCTGTGTGTAATTTTCCCAGACAAGGTTCTTTTTCTCTGCCTCCAGAGTAAAGAATTCCCTTTCTGTTTCTTAGACAAGCAATGGGTATCTTCGCATAGAGAAGCTCTTACAATTAACTTTGCTCTTGACAATAGTTCTGGATAGAAAGTTAGAGCATCATCATCAAACATGATGAATTGAATCGAAAGATAGTTTTTTGAAGCTAGAGTTCTGCTGACTTTATTGCTAAAGCTATGATAAAATCTGTTGGCTCCATTTCAAATTCTATAATATTCTGTAACTTTGAATTCTGTCTGGGGCAATTTGTAAAGAATTCAGGCTCTATGGTGAGTGAGGGAAATGAGTGCACACTCAGTGTTTGCTTACTGATCCAGAACAGGTTTGCAGTGTACTGAGGTCTAGGATGTGGATAGAGCATGGGCGAGTTAGACATGCTTCCTCCCCTGGAAGAGCGCCCCCTGTAGCAAAAGTGACAGACAGTAAATAAAGTTTTATAAAATGACAAATATGGAACCTGCCTAGGGGTAAGTGAGGGAGGGATGAGCATGAGTGTAATCTCAAACAGCTCAGAAAATGTTAGTGAGGTGAGAGTCTAAGGAAGAGGATGTATGGATTGGTAAGTAAGGTACTGAGACTGGGAACCTGATGCCCAGGAACTCCACCCATAGTTTAGGTGTAAATGAGGACCAGAGGTAAGCAACTTGGACACTTATCACCTGAATAAGGGTGCGTCATTAGCATGCTACAGGTTACATCTCAAATCCTGAAAAATTGGCAGAGAAGATTGAGGAACAATATAAGAATTGGGAGGGGGGAGAAACATCAGATAACTCTGGTATTTTTCACATTTGAAGGTTGTTCTTTAGAATGAATGGTTTTTGAATAACCTATGATTCCTATGTGGTTATTGCAATTATACAAAGATGAACTAAGGACACACTTTAATTGGGAGAAGGAAATGGAGGGAAGAAGTTGACTGGAAATAAAACCTTATTTGGGTTGACTCTTGAATTGAAAACAATTTCAGGGGCGGGTTGGATGCTTCTTAACATCAACAGTAAGAACAAAACAAAACACACAAACACAGTGCTCATCGCACAATGTGGTGCTTGCTGCTAGAGGTGACATCCACCCCAGCTCGTGTTGACCCAACGGTGACAAGGATGTGTAGGACTCTTTTTTCAAACTAATGTAGAACTCACTTAGGAGCCACTGCCTTTTCCTCCTGTTGAGAGCAGGCTGGGATCCAGCCAAGAGGGAACCTTTCATTAAAACCCAGGACACTAGTGTGTAAGATAAAGGAAAGATTTGTGATACAAATAAACACACACACACACACACACATGCGCATACTCACACAAACCTCTCTTAGGGAGAGCAGGGAATTCCCAGAGAAGAAATTGGTTTGTATTGAGGACTTTAAAAAAATGCCTCTACAAAAAATTAGAAAAGAAAGAGAAGTTAGGAGGGGCAGCATGCATTTGAAGGACTCAGCTCTAAGGCCCACTATTTATGGGGTAATAAATAGAACAAGGGAATAACTTGCAATCTAGTGAAATAAAAATTCTATTTCTGATATTATGCCATGATTCTGGGGTCCAGCTGATTCTTCATAAAAAATACCATTAAGGTCTAATGTAATTGATTATGGCTAGACTGTCTAGGCAGGGGAATACTAAAATAAAATACTTTTCCCATGCCAACCATTGTGTGAGAGAGCTGGGGTGAAGGAGCATGACACTGAGGCAAATGAACTTCGGTGGAGAGAGGAGACCATGAGGCTGGCCACATTAAGACCCACCTGTGGTTAAGTCAATAAGATGAACTCCCTGATTGGCACTTTACTCCTACTCTTTCCTCAACAATATAGTTTGTCCAAAAACATCCTTGGATATATAAGAAAAGCCAGCAGCCTTCTACATGGAGGTCATAAATTAAATGGTTTTACTATAAAGAACTAGAGCAATTTAGGATTTTAAACTTGGATTGGCTTAACAAAAATCATTTCAAATACTTGGTAGAATATTTTCTGCACACAGACTGCATGTTTGGGCACTTATAACACCTGATAATGGCCATCATTATGAGCACACTCCAGGGACAGGTAATTAAGACCCTTTCATAGGAAGGCAGCCCTGTGTTTATGACTTACGGAACTAGGAGGCAATCTGACTTTCATTAGCACATAATAACATCTCACTTTTATGGGACATTCCTTCAGTTGATTTTCTTAATTAGATTTAACTGAAGGATGAAAGTCAACTTTTACTACACAAAACTCTGGAAAGGAAGACCACTGTGTTGAAAACAATAATTGAATGCTGGAGCCACATACATCAAAGGTGCACACAAATAAGAGAACTGTGTTTTCTAAAGATCCCAAGACCAGGGAAAGCTATTATAGGCATTCTGTTTTGCTCCTGTTATGAAGAGGATAGTTTTTCAACATTGAGTGCGATGTTAGTTGTAGGTTTTTTTATTTGTTCATGAATTAGACAATATTGTTAAGATGGCAATTTTCCCCCCAATAATTTAAAGATTTAATGGAATCCCTATGAAATTTCAATAGATTTTTCTTCTGCAAGATGGAAAACCAATCCTGAAGTTCACATAAATTGCCAGCGACCCTAAATAGCTAAAATAATACTGAAAAAGAAGACAAAGTTGCAGTGCCCATATTTTACATTGCAAAACTTACTATGAAGCTACAATAATCAAAATAATGTGGTATTGGCATAAGGATATATCATAAATAAAGGTATATATAAAGTTATATATAGGTCATGGAATAGAATTGAGACTTTATAAATAGCTATACATCTATTGTCATTGATTTCAACAAGTGTGTCAAGACCATTCAGTGGGGAATAAAATAGTTTCTTCAACAAATTGTGCTGGGACAACTGAATATCCACAATGTAAAAGAGAAAGTTAGACCTTTATCTCATACCAGATACAAAAATTAACTCAAAAAGGTTTGAAGACCTAAGTGTAAGAGCTAAAACCATAAATCTCTTTGAAGAAAGGTGGGAGTAGATTTTTATGACCTTGCACTTGGCAATGGTTTCTTACATATATCAAAAATATAAGCAAGAAAGTAAAAATAAATAAATTGGATTTCATCGAGATTAAAAACTTTTGTGCATTGAAGGACACAAGAAAGGAAAAGAAAGCCCTTAAAGTCAGAGGAAATATTTGTAAATAATATGCAGGCATACCTTGTTTTATTGTGCCTTGCTTTATTGAGCTTCTCAAATACTGCATTTTCTTCAATATTGAAGCAAGACTCTTGACCAGCAAAAATATTATAACTTGCTGAAGGCTCAGGTGATGGTTAGCATTTTTTTTTTAGAAATAAAGCACTTTTAAATTAAGGTATGTATGTAGTTTTTTAAGACATAATGCTATTGTACACTTACTAAAATACAGTATAGTATAAACATAACTTTTATATGCACTGAGAAACAGAAAAATCATGCGACTCACTTTATTGAGATATTTACTTTATGGAGGTGGTCTGGAATTGGTGTACCTATGTCTGATAAAGGCCGAGGACCCAGGATATATAAGGAAGTCATATAACTCAACAACCAAAACACAGAACAACCCAATACAAAATGGACTGGAAAAATTTGTCCAAATAAGATACACAGATGGCTACTGAGCACATGAAAAAATGTTCAACATCAATAGTTATTAGAGAAATACAAACTAAAATACAGTGCGAAACCAATTCACAGTTCCTAGTATGGCTATAACTTTAAAAAATAGGAAATAACAAGTGTTAGCAAGGACGGAGAGAAATAGAAACCCTCATACACTGCTGCTGGGAGTGTAAAGTTGTGCACTTGTTTCTTAATAAGTTAACCATAGACTTATTCTATGACCTCACAACTTTACTCTTAGGCATATACCCCAAAGAATTGAAAACAGTTGTCCAAACAGAAACTTGCACATGAATATTCATAACAGCACTGTTTGCAATACCCCAAGAATGAAAACAACCCAGATGCATGAGTTGATGAATGAATAAACAAAATAAGGCATAGAGTGGAATACTATTCATCCATAGGAAATAATGAAGCGCTGTTAAATACTACAACATAGTAAGTGAAGAAGCCAGGCAGAAAAATGCAGTATACTATATGATTCCATGTAAATAAAATATCCAGAATAGACCAATCCATAGAGACCAGAATACAGTTTAGTGGGTTCCTGGGGCTGGGGGAAGGGGTTTGGGGAGTGGCTGCCTAAAGGGTATTCATCTGCTTTGGGAATGATGAAAATGTTCTGGAACCAGATAGTGGTTCTGTTTGCATAGCATTGTGAATGTACTAAATGTCACTCAACTATACACTTTAAAGTGGTTAAAATGGAGAGTCTTAGGTTATGAGACTTTAAAACACAATAGAATCAGTACTATTCAAGTGGTTGTTTATAGACATTGTCTGTCTACACCTCTTGTGTGTCAAATTTTTCTGAAAGTGAATAACTATCAAAATGCACACAAAACCCCTTTACTTAAAGGGTCATTATTTCTGTTACCTTGTCAATAAACTCTTGGAAGTTGGAGTGAGTGCGCTCTGCTCTGCATTTCGCATAGCGCCACTTTCATCGTCTCACACAGCATAGTCCCTAAAGTCAAATGCCTCACAAAGGAGAGGTTCCCCAAAGATGCATCAAAGTCTTGAGATGAAAAATAACAAGCAGCATGATCATCTTCTAATAACTTTTATTTTTTGAGCAACTACTCTGAGCCATGCACACTCATCATTTCTAATCTCTACAGCAGTTCCGCAAAGCGGATGGCACAGGGTACCATGCACCACAAGGAATGATAATTGTTCAACTAATACGTAGAGTGAGAATGTCATAGATGATGATTCTAATTGGACTTGAATATTTTATTTATTTTTAAATTACAGTTATTGGAATGACTTTGGTTAATAAGATTATATAGGTTTCAAGTGGATATTTCCATTTATACTTGGATTTATGACTTGTGTATTGTGTACCTACTGTCTAAAGTTAAATTATCTTCTGTCACCATGTATTTGGCTCCATTTATCCTTTACTACTCATGTACAGAATTTTTTTGTTATTAATTCTCATCTGAGAATATTTTTTCATTGATGTTTAGAGAGAATGGAAGGAAGTGGGAGAGATAGAGAGAGGGAAACATCGATATGAGAGAGACACTTCGATTGGTTGCCTCCCACATGCATCAAGACCAGGGTCATGGATCGAGCATGCAACCGAGGAATGTGCCCTTGACCAGAATTGAACCCGGGATCCTTCAGTCCTCCGGCAGATGCTCTATCCACTGAGCAAAACTAGCGAGGGCCCATGTATAAAAATTGATTAAAAATGCATCAAAGACCTAAATATAAGAACTGAAACAATAAATTCATATAGAAGAAAACATAAATACTAAAATTATGAGCCTTGGTCTTAGAGAAGATTTTATGAATTTTAAATATTTTAATTAAAAACATATATTTACTCATCAATCTTTAATAAGGAACCAGGAACTTTCTTTACTTATTGGTTCACCAACTTCTTGCATATATCTCACTTGTAAAGTGTGGCCCACAATTTCCAGTTTTGGTTTCTCTTAAGGAGAAGGAAGAACATAGAGATGCTGTGAAATCATCAGAGCTCAGATTCATCCTACAATTTTGTCCCCTGTCCTAACCAGTAACTTAAGTTCTCTTACTTATTCCTTACTCAGCAGCAATATTTTCATCACCTTTTATATTATCTTTCCAACACATTCAACTTGGGTTTCATAGAGAAAACGCTCCTTAGAAACATTTTTAATACTTGTTTTGTTTACTTTCTCTTTATAAACATCAGCTTTGAAATTAATTCTATAATGACAACAAAAAGAACAGCCAACATAAATAAGGTTGAGAATTAAAACAACTTAATAGGCATACAACTCAGCTGGTGGCATCTTTCAAACTTTAATGTATACAAGAACGACCTAGAGAGAGAGAAAGGTTTTACTGAAACACAGGTTCTGATTCTGCAGATCTGGAATGGGGCCTGGGATTGTGCATCTCTCACAACCTCACATGGGATGCAATGCTGATGGTTCACACTCCAGGGAGCAAGGTGCTAAAGCAAGGCATCAGCCAGCATATTTCCATGCAGAAATGGAAAGTCCATGAATCCAGGACACTGATAAATGCAGGTCTGTTATGAAAGCTTCTATTCTACTAGGTCATGGTTCTCATTACATAAGTGGGGATATTGAGCAAAGAGAAGCTGAAGGACTTACCCAAAGGGGGCCAGAAGGGAGTGGGCAAGCAGGAATTCAAACACACGCCTGTTTGCTCCAAAGCTCATACTCTTTCCACCCCACGTCTAAGAAAGCTAAAACACAGAGCACAAGGCACCCTAGAAAAGCTGAAGGAAATGACAGTTCTGCCCAACTTGATCAGATGGAGCAGCAAAATGAGAAAGCAGTTCTCACAACAAGATCTGTCTCTTTCTGGATTTCTCACAAATCATTAGATGCGTCAGCTAAGATAAGAGATTTTACATTCTCTTCCTAAAATTTACGTAGTGTCACAGAACTGTGGGCTTCCAGAGTTCCAATTACTTTTAAATTATTTTTAGCACCACCTTTCTCTTCAACATCTTGCTGCTCTTCAAGTGAATTAAAAGTGAAAAGTGAATTTATTGGCCCTCTGTGGCCTGAAAAATTGTTCAGGAACCAGGCACAAGAGAGCAAGTGGGCACAGTACAGGCGTGCTAATGCCTGCATTATTCCTGAGGAGAATGGTTTCTCCAGAAATAGATAGTATTTATTTGTTTGTTTGTTTTATTAAATCAGGCAGCTCATTTGAATTCATATTCACTGCCTTATTATGCTGAAAGTTGCACATGAACTTCTTTGGATCCTTGGCTCAATAATCACTTTGATGTTTTATTTATTGATTCAGAAAAGGACTTGCCTTTCAAGTTTGTTATCTCTGATTTCAATGGAATTTTTCAAAGTATTTTGAAACCAGCTCCATAGTGCAGTCTACTCGGTTTGAAACTGGCACAATATTCTGAAGTGTTATTGGTGCCCTGGGTGTTTCCTGCCATTTAGTTTCAAGCTAATAAGGAAATGCAGAGGTTGGCTAGAGTTTGCTATGAATATTGTAGATAGACATTTGTGCTGGAGCACATTCAAAGAAGAGTCTTTAGAGAATGCATTTTATTGTACCAGAGACTTTGCTTTCTTGGCTATTGAAATTATTCATATTTGGAAATCAGAGCTGTTTCTTATCTTTGACTAACTGTTTTGTGAAGCCTCAGCTTCCATATTTATGCAATCCATCTGTGACATCATTCAGTTGTTTCCATGGCAAAAAAAAAAAAAAAAATCAAGAAAGACACAATATAAAATGTAATTATTTGGAAAAGGGTCTATTCAAATCCTTTGTGTTCGCTTGAGGTTTTGTTTGTTATTTTTCTATTGAGTCACAAGAGTTTCTTGTATGTGTTTTGAATATTAACCTCTTACTAGATATGGTTTGCAGTATGTTCTCCCACCCCATCGGTGGCTCTCTCATGCTATTGCTTACTTTGCTCTGCAAAGGCCTTTTTGTTTTAATATAATCCCACTGTTTATTTTTGCTTTTGTTGCCTCTGCTTTTGAAATCTTATCCAAGAAATCATTGCCAAGACTAATGTCATGGAGACTTTTTCCTGTTTTTTAATAGGAGTTTTACAGTTTGGGGGTCTCCATATATAAGCCTTTAAAATCCATTTTGAGCTGACTTTCGTGTATAGTGCAAGAGTCAAATTGTATTCTCTTTTTATCTGGATATCCAGTTTTCCCAACACCTTTAGCTGAAGAGACTATCCTTACGCATTTCGACGCCCTTGTCAGAGAACAGTTGGCCATAGTAGCGTGGGTTTAAGTCTGGACTCTATATTCTGTCTCATTGGTCTAGGCCAGGTGTTGTAACACACTAGCTTATAACATACCATTTTAATCGCCATGGATTTGCAATGTATTTTGAAATCAGAAAGCATGGTACCTCCAGCTTTGTTTTTATTTCTCAAGACAGCTTTAGTTATTTAGGGTCCTTTGCGGCCCCACATACATTTTAGAATTGTTTTCTCTTTCTGCAAAACATGCCATCGAAATTTGAATAGGAATTGCATTGAATCCATGCATCTCTCTGAGTGATATGGACATTTTAAAGTATTAATTCTTCTAATCCATGAACATGGGATCTCTTTCCATTTATTTGTGTCTTCCTTAATTTCTTTCATCAGTGTTTTGTAGTTTTCAGGATGCAAAAGTTTTTCATCTCCTTAGTTTTTTCCTACTGTGAAAAGGCAACCTATGAAATTGGAGAAAATGTTTGCATATAACTCTATATCTGACAAGGGATTACTATTCAAAATATATCAGAAACTTCTACAACACAATAACAACAAAAAAATAATCATCATCATCTAATTTTAAAATGGGCAGAAGTCCCGCAGGGATGGGGAGATGGGGTGGACAGAGTCGAGTGGTTGGGGTCACTGATGATGGCTCCTAGAGGCCACTGGGAAAGGAAGAGGTCATGGGAGCAGCTTCCTGGAACCAACCCAGGCTGGGGAGCAGCCGCAACTCCTGGGGCAGGGCCAGGGCTTCCAGGTCTACAATGAAGCCCCAACGGTCCCCATCTTCTGGAGGTCACCGGAGTTTGTGGCAACGGGAGCTATAACTGCACAACTGCCTTCTCCTCATCCTGCACCCCCCTGGGCCAGGATGATCCCCCCCTCCTGTGCTGGGCCCAAGGTGTCTGTTCTGCCCCAGCAGTTGCACCTGCCACGCTGCCCCCTCATTCATCCTCTTGCACCTTGGGTGGCATAAGCACCAAGATATGCAATTGAGTGGTCTGCCACTGGGAAGCCTGTGGCGATAACACAGCCTCATGACAGCAGGGTTTTCACAAAACAGTCTCTAAAAAGACCCGGTAGAGCCATTGTTGCACCCCACGCAGGATATACACTCTGTGGGCCTTTTGTGCTGCTCATGCTTACAAACCAGTGGATCCATCTATTACTCAAAGAACTTTCATTCTCGGGCCTTCTCATCATGTGCCCTCTCTTAGGACGTGCCCTTTCCAGTGTGGATATAGAGAAAACACCTCTGTGTGACCTTGTACCTACCAAGCAATGGATAGAGAACTATGGAAGGCAGGAGTGTCCAAACACAAGTCTCTGCAGACTGATGAAGGTCAACACAGTGTTGAAATGCATTTGCTTTATGCAGCTAACGCTTGGGAAAAGCCAAAGGTTCTGTTATTATTGCTACACCATGCCAGGGGGAGATTTATAGACCCAAGGAACATATAGACAAAATGGGCATGGGTATCATATAATGCCCCTGTATCTTTAGCAATTGCTTGATGAAATACCATTAATACCATAGGTAGGAGACATTCCAGGGTGTCAGTAAATGCTATCACAGGGAATAGAATGAATATGAGCTTTTCCTTTTTGATATATGCCCAGTCAAGCCAGTGTAGAGACTAGCAAGACAGTTCAGTGGGTTATGCAGCTGGATCACTCACTGTTCTCTGAAGCTCTGTGCCCTCGGGGATGCCATCTGCACACACTCACATTCTATTCCAGCTCTCACCAAGGTCCTGGTCCTGGCTTGGGGGAATACTGAAATCTCAAACTAACAGAACTTGCTTCTCTTCTGGTATAGGTAGTGCTTCCTGAATTTTAACTCATTAAAAAAAGTTTATAGTTTCAGACAGTGGAAGGAAGGCTGGCATCAAATATTTTTATTAAAAAAAGAAAGACTATGTGAAGGCCCAGTTGTAGCCGGCCCGTTTTTTGAAAGTCACTTGTAAATCATTTACCCTGGCTTAAATTTGGACTCTTAGCAGACTTGTGCACATTAATTCTGCTTTAGTTTTGCAAATTGTATACAAACAGAAAAGATGGAAACTTTTTAACAAAGCAATTGCATTTATGATCTATATTATAATATTATAGTCAGTTGCTACTTACGTTGTACAGTCCCAGCAAGCCAGTGAAGTCTAAAACAGCCACCCACCCTTTCACTACTCACTATATTCCCCAAACCTAGTATTTGCAAGTAGAACTACCTGCTACTAACTTAGGGGTAGACTTGCCAGCGCCAGGGTACATATTATGGAGTATTTAAGCTTGTTGTAGACTATTCTGGACTCAGTCATACTTTTCTCGGAGATAGCATCTTGGTCTTCAATTAAAATTTCTGACTCTTAAACCTGAATGACTTCTGAAGATAGATTTCTTCAAGATGATGGGAAAACTTCAGAAGATCTTCATGGGACACATGGGGGCTTACTTTTAAAGACACTTATTTGTATTAACATGACTGACATAAAACAAGATAAGATGTGATATATGTGGGTGATAAAGCAAGCAACGGGTGTAAGTCTAATTGTGTCACTAACTTGGGAATAAAACATATTGGTTATTCTCTGCATTAGGAACTGATATGATCACATGAGTTTCTTGTTATCCCTAAATTATATATTACATTGTATGCATGTTACTACTTATATATTTGGGAATATGTATATATGTGTTTATATATGTGTGTACATATATATGTAATGCACTTTAAAGTTTGAATAGATAAGTCTAAGCTGTGAATTAAGTGACTGTAAATCTACCACTTTTATAGTAAATCACTGAGGTATTCTTTGGCAGTGAACATAGATTTCACATAATTTTATTGTATCCTTTAAAGATAGCATTAGTATTAATTAAATAGATCCACAGGTAAACTGCATCTTCTGGGAGTATTTTTGACATCTTTGTTTATTAAACTTGGCAGATATTAAGTTAGTACTTTCATTGGAACAAACCCCCTTCGTATGCACCACAACTTAAAATATAACCTAAAGATAAAGCACTTTGGCACTCCATGCCATCCTTGTAACGTAACACCTCAGCGAATGCTAAAGCATTTCATAAATTTATTTCTTAAATACAAGTATGACTCTGGACCTCGATCGTGGTTTCCATGTTCACCTTTAGCCACATCCAGGATTTCAGTTACTCGTCATTTTCCTCCACCAGTCTCTACCGGCAATCACATGTGGTGCTGAGATAGCACCATTTGTGATAACGCAGAGGAACGGGCAGACGTGACTCCTGCACCCTCCCCTGGCCTGTGAGAAAGCACCTGCAGTCTGTACCAGGTGACCCGAGACTCGGCAGTGACAGGGCCACAGTAATGGCAGGACAGGAACTGGGTCCAGCTGGTAAGGAGCCCATACACAAAGTCAGGTTTCACACGAATCAAGGGCCTGAGGCAGCACCGCTTCGGAGGCGCCCACTGCATCTCCTTGACCAGCCCGGCCCTTGAACGCCTGTGTAGTCTGTGTTGCTCATCTTCGGAGGCAGCGGACATGCCACAGAGAAGCACCATCTGCTCACCCCTGACAGACACACCCTGAGCCAGGACGAGGGTCCCAGGAAGAGGAAACTTGGGGCCAAGGGCACTCTGTCATGTATGTGGCTTTTAACACAGGCGCCAGCCCACATCCCTGCCTGGTGACAGGACCGCTTTCCATGTCTGCCCGGCTGCTCTTGTCTCCTTAGCAGGTAGGAAAGCAGCAAGCATCCCCCAACCACCCAGAAAACAGCATGTAGCCACCATCTCTGCTCCCAACGAGCTAAAACAACAATAGTTTAAATTACTTTGAAACTTTAATTACAGGTATTTTTCCACTCAACATCGGAAAGTTTGGACGCTCTCCTTTTTTGCATCAAGGCTGTCGAGGTGGTGAAGGTAAACCGTGGGTCTTTTGCTCTGTACATATCTACACCCAAGTCTCTTCTTTATTAATAAAAAGTGTCTGGTTTGCAGCCCCAAACCACCAACCCTCTGCCGGATTCCAGGCTGTAAAATACCGAGAGGGAACACCTTCAAAGGAGGACAGGAAGCAACCACAATAAAGAGCTGCAGCTTGTTATTCACTTCTTCCAAGTTCACCTCAGAAACCGAAGCATAATTAAGAGGAAGAAAAGAAGCGGCCTCGCTCGCCCCTTGCTCCCTCCACTGAACGCTCTGCGGTCTTAAAGTGCAATCACTACTGTGAAGGCGCCCAGGCCAGGGGCCCCGACTGGGCAGAGTTCAAAGCAGAAACTTCAAACGGAGCTGCTGCGTGTGACTCAGGCTGGGAGGGGGCGAGGCGAGGAGAAAGGGCAGGACAGCTCTTGGGCACTCGAGTGCATCGGCAGCAGTGGCCTCGCTTTTCCTAAGGAAAAAACTGCCATTTGTAAGGAAACCTGGTTTGGATCAAATCTATCTTTGATCACATTTCTATCTGAGGCTATTCCAGTGCAGTAGAGTCACAAGGCAGGCGAGCACAGCAAGCCGCCGGGGACAGGCGCTCCTCCCAGGCGCCCGGCTGCCGTACTGGTGAGCCCTGTGGTCCTCGGAGAAGTCCTCGGGCCGGGACACAGAGGACGCGCACTGGACTAAGGGCATCTGGTAGGACGTGGCTCTCTTCTCGGGCCTGTCCGGACTGGACCCGTCGCTGGGCCTCTGGCCATTGAACAGCAGGTAGCGGCCGCGGACGTCCTGCTCCATTTTGAAGATCTCGTATTCTGTGTGAGGTAGCTTGATTCCCAGGGCCACGCAGCCATTGGTGTGCGTCACATCCTGCTGGATGCCCACCTGCCAGGAGCCCTCAGCCCCACATTCATTCCCGTTGAAGACGTTGAGGAGCGAGGCCGTGGCCGCATCCATGGGGGTGACCTTCATGTGATTCACTGCAAAGGAGAGGGGACAGTTCCGTGACTCTCGGGGAGTGAGCGTGCGCTGCTCGCAGCACTGCATCCCCACAAGGCCTTCAGACCTAAAGCCAACCCTGATGCCCACCCCCTTGACCACAGCCCATGGAAAAGCACCGTCAGGCGGGAAGATCGACGTGTTGCTCTGGATGACAATCACACCACATGTATGTCGGTCAACATGGCCTACACTGGGCGCACACAGGCTGAGCCCAGATTGCCATGGATCAGTTATATTTGGTGACACCAACTCTTTGGGATTGGCAAAATATTCAGTAAAACTGGAATTTTTTTTAATGAAAAGGTTTTAAGGTTTTTAAATAGATTTAGTATCAAATACCCATACTAGTTAGAAGTCTTGCAAATTAATACTGGCGCGTAAATTGAGCAACTAAAATAAATTAGGCTACAAGCAAGAAAAATGAGTAAATACATTGAACACAGATCTCAGAATGGATAAGAGGACCTCTTTTGAAGACCCTTCCAGGAGACTGTGTACACCAAGAGAGCCTTGGGGTCGAGTCAGACACGTGTCCATTCTCTTGACTACAGCTGCCCAAGGTCCATTCTTTTGGAGCAGATCTTCCTTTCTTAAGAGGAGGGCTAAGATGCCCTGGGACTTATTGGGGTCACCAGAAATACTTTAGAGTAAATAGAGTGACCCCTGGAACACCATCCTGCGAGCGGTCATCCCCAGGGTCCAGCCGTCCCCCTTCGCCATGACAGGGCTGACACCATCTTACAAAAGTGTACAAGCTTTAAAAGAAATTTAGACATACAGCCCGAAAGACTGTCTTCCTGATCACAGCCCAGTGACCCTCGTTCCTCACCTTCCTCGCTCGTTATGTATTCTAAGCCTCCCATCTCCGAGCATGTGACAATTTCCTTGCGCAGGACAAGCCCAGCTCCACGCCCCTGAGGTGTCACTAACGCCTGCTTTTATTGCTCACTAAAGAAAGCACATGCATGCAGTGAGGTGATGTTATCCCAGGGGCAGCTCAATACGCCAGGAGCTGCACCTAAGAGAGGAAATGCACAGACTTGAGGCTTCCCTCCGGGTAGCATGCGCCTGTGCACAGAGGTGTGGGCAGCCCAGCCCCACCCTGGGGGGCAGAAAGGAGCTCAGAGGCTGTTGTTAATGCTGGCCTCGGGGCAGAAAGCGTTCCCTAATCTCTTCTCCATCTCTAGCGGAAAAGAGGACCTTTCCCTTGGGTTAACCGCCTCAATGAAAGTCACAAAACTGCTCCCTCTCCCTCGCGCATTGGGCCGTGTTGCTGGGATTTCAGGCAGAAGACCTACCTTTGAACACAAACTCAGTTCCCCCCATGACCCTGGAGGAGTGCACGCCCCGGCTGTAGCGGCCCTTGGCGTAGATGGTGAACGTGGGATGCTTGCAGACCGGGTCAGAGTAGTGGTAGTAATGCCCTTCCCAGGTGTTGTTGTTGTCGTGGAAGATGAAGTGGCGCGTGAGGAAGAGCACCTCGGGCCGCACCTCACAGCGCTGGCTCACCCACTCGCCATGCAGGCCGACGGTCAGGTCAGCCTTGGGGGGCAGGAGGGGAGGGTGGTGCTCATCCGACCGGTGGATGATTCGACAGGCGATGCAGGCATGGTCGTGGTTCTGCAGCCAAGAGACAAACACACGGAGAGACCTGACTTGCAAGAGTGCAGTGTGCACGTGCTCCCTGCAACGGCGATCACCCAGTGGGGATGGGTAAAGCCCCTGAGCACCATGACTTGTGTGGCCTGGGTACCCAAGAAGCACCAGGCACAGACGGTGTATATGTGTGTGCATACTCACAAGTGCACAGGTGTTTGGCTGACATTAGAAACTCACCTAAATATTTCATAAAGAGATACGGTTTCTCTTTAGAATCCCATTACATTTTCAGGATGCATGTGCTAGACACTCTTTCAAAAAGAAGGATTTATATCACCTCATATTCATTAGGATTGCTACTGTAAAAAAAAAAAAGTGCAACACCCCAGAAAATAACAGTGTCGATAAGGATATGGAGAAGTTGGAACTCCTGTGCACACACTGCTGGAGGGGACGTAAAATGTTGCAGCCGCAATGGAAAATAATTACTATATGATCCAGTAATCACACTTCCGATTTATACCCAACAGAGTTGAACCCAGGGTCTCAAAAGATATGTTTCACCCTGTTCGTAGCTATTATTCACAATAGCTGAAACAGGGATATGACCCAGTGTACATTGACAGAGAAGTGGATTAGCAAAATGTGGTCCCTCCATACAAAGAAATACTATTCAGTTGTAAAGAGATTGAAATTCTGACACCTGCTACAGCATGGATGAACCTTGAGGATGTCATGCTAAGTGAAACAAGCCAGACACAAAAGGACAAATACTGTGTGATTCCAGTTACATGAGGGACCTGGAGCAGTCAAATTCATAGGGAGAGGAAGTAGAAGATTGGTTCATGGGGTGGGGGTGGGGGGATGGGGAGTTAGTGTTTAATGAACACGGAGTTTCAGTTGGAAAGAGCAAAAAGTTCTGCAGATGGATGATGGTGATGGTTGCAAAATAATACTAACAGACTTACTGCCACTAAACTGTATCCTTAAGAACGGCTAAGATGGTCAATTTTACGTTATGTCCATTTTGCCACAATTAGATATTTTTCATTAAAAACCACTACAAGACAAGACACACAAACGTGTTTTGTTGTTGTTGTTGCTTTTGGTTTGTAAAGGACAGCATCGGACGGCTGTGGATGAGAAAGGGAGCTGTCCAGTGAAGCAGGGATGAAGGCGGGGCCTGAGGAGCGCAGAGCAGAGCCTCAGAAGGTGGCAGACACACCTTCATCCATTTGGGTCTGCCAGCTTCGGGTTTGGAAGGCCTATGGGCTCTTATTATGGCTTCCTGCTTTAGAGCTTTAAGCCATTTAATGAGTGTGAGCTAGCCGGGGCTCCCCTCTTGCTGAGTCTGCTTTATAACACTAACACAGGCCTGGGACAGGTTTGTGGCTAAAAAACCTCATAGTAGGGTGGCCAGACACTGTCAGCCACATACATGCTGGTGGTCAGAGGGCTCAGAAGGTACATACAAAGCTGGGTTCCTGACTATTCCTGCATGGTCCAGGTGTTTGACCTAAGTCGCAGATGCCTGCGAGCCTGCCTCCCCTGGGTGTGGGGACCTCCATCCCTCTGCTCTTTTCCCTCCCCCACAGGGGGCTGTAAAGCCAGCTGGGCCAACAGGCACTGGCCATGCTAGAAGCAGGACTCAAATCTGATCATGCTATGGTGGCGGTGCCAGCTGAGGCTCAGCGTTCTGGTGGACAGCCCACAGACCCAGCCCCGCGCTCCCCTGCCCAGGGGTTCCTGAGGTGCAGCAGCTTGCTGGCAGGTGGGCACTCTGGCAGGCATGCAATTGTTTTCTAAAATCAGAAAACAAAGCCCAAAGCCCTTCTCATCCCCAGCACTGACTCAATGTGATATAGCTGTGGCTGCTGCTCAGAAATCGCTCAGCCATCTCAGAGAACGGAGAGCAGTGAGGAGAGGGCCTTCCGACTGCCAGCTTCTACCTCCTCCCACGAGAGCTCAGCGCTCACTGGTTGCTGTGTTCGTTAGATGAGCTACAGCTGTGATTCCTGGCTAGAAGAGTTCCTTCACTAACACCGTTTGCAACTTGTGGACGATGAGTTCAAAGGGACAGCCCCAGAGTAAGATGAAGGCAGAGGACCGGCTGTCCTGGGTTCCCACGCCTTTGCGGGCCTATGGTTTCCTACAAAGGGCGCTAGGGCACATGGGAGAAGCTGCTCAGCAGCCGTGGTCAGCAGCACGATGCTGTCTGAAACCTGCACACAGCCCATCGGACTGTTACCTGCACAGAAACAGACAGTTCCAGCCAGGTCCTGAGGGCCATGTGCCAGGCCCACGCTCTCAGCAGTGACTGTCGCTTAGCAGCTGGTGACCTGGGGCACGTTGTTTCTCTTTAGGCTTCAAAGTCATCACATATAAAATGGGGGTCGTTACACTTACTTGCACAACCGCTGCAAGAAATGAGCAGCAGATTAAGGTGCTTCCAGGCCACTGTGAGGAGTTTCCCAGAGTGGCGGGCCAGGGGGTGGGATCCCATACATGCATGGCCTTCCCAGGGAAGCTGAATGCCATGTGCCACACTGTACATGCCACTAACTTTCAAATGCATGCTAGGGCGAATAAGACACACATTTAGTTAAAAGAAAACATCACCAAGTTCAGTAACTTTGCCATTATGTATTTTTTTAGTAACCTGCCAGGATGTGGAAGTTCCTAAAAGGAAAAAAACAAAACCGTTCCGATACTCTAAATCTGAGGTGGGAGGTTAATAAGAGTTCTGTGTCACATCACATTAGCTGCCACACCAGCAAAGCTCATCATGACCAGCACCTTTAGCAAACCCCACCTATTGTCCCTGCTCCCCTACCCTGGCCCCACGTGGTCTGAACAAGCCCAGCCCGTGCTCAGACTCAGATCTGTGAGATTTCACAGGTAGGAGAGGGGTGTCCTGGTGCTGCTGCCTGTTAACAAGGGCACTGAGCTCTGCAGGAGGCGGCCTTGGAGAGAGAGAGGACCCGAGGGAGCACAGCTCCCCATGAAGAGCTCTGGGCCACTCTACAGGGACCTCAGCAGCTGGCAGCTCACTAACCGCTCCTCCACCTGCTCGCTGGGCAGACCCTAAACGGCCTGGTTACTTCTACGCCAACCCCGCCTCCACCTCCCCTTCCTCCTACGGCCCACACTTGCTTTGCCACCTGTACTTTGGGAATTTAAAAACATCAATGGTGACCGCTTTATTTCTGGTCATTCTAAGAAGGCGTGAGCCTCAATCTCTTTGTTTCCTCCAGCACCAATGATCAACTCAAGAGCTGCTCAGGAACTTCGCAGATCAGAAAAGGAACAGGTCTAGTCAGGGGAGCTGGGCACAGCTGCCAGGCCCAGGCTGTTCTAGGGAGGTGCCACGCCCAGCATGGTAGCATCTGGTGTTCATGTGGTGCTTTTAAAAACAGCAGGGCATGGGTCTTGAGCTAAAGTGTTTCTCAGCAGTGAAAAGCAGATTGGGTAGTTTGGGGGAAGCCCTGCCATCCATCCATGCATCAGTGTGGTAAAATAAACATAATGTAAATCCTACCATCCTAATCATTTTATGTGTATGGTTCAGTGGTACAAGGTACCTTCACATTGTTGTGCCACACCAACACCATCTATCTTTAGGACTTTTTCATCTTTCCAAACTGAAACTCAGCATCCATTGAACCGTAACGCACCATTGCTGCCCCCAACCAGGCCGCAATGAGCACCATTCTGCTTTCTGTCTCTATGACTTTGATTCTAGGTCCCTCCTAATAAGTGAGATTACACAGTATTTGTTCTTTTTGTGATTGGCTTCTTTCACTAAGCGCAATGTCCTCACGGTTCATCCATATTGCAGCATATGTCAGAATGCCCTTCCTTTTTAGGGCTGAATAGTATCCCATTGCATGTATACAGCACATTTCGTTTATTCATTCACCTCTTGGTGGACACCTCGGTTGCTTTTAATTTGGGGGTATTATATATACTAATACTATGAACATAGTTATATAATCTATTCCAAACCCTGCTTTTCATTCTTTTGAATAATTGCCTGAGCATATGGTACTTCTATGTTGAACTTTCTGAGGACTGCCATACTGTTTTCCATTGCAGCTGCACCAGTTCCCCCAGCAATGAACCAGGGTTCTAATTTCTCTCCATTCTCACAAACAATTATCTTTTTTTTCTAATAGCCACTCTAATGGGTATAAGGAGATACACCATTGTAGTTTTGATTCACATTTCCCTAATAATGAGTGATGTTGAGCATCTTTTCATGTGCTTAGCAGCTATTTGTCTATCTTCTTTGGAGAAATGACTATTCAAGTCCCTTGTCCATTTTCAATAGGATTATTTTTTTAGTTGACTAGTTACATTTTAAAATAACTCTTTAGCTGGCAATAAGAAGTCAAAGATGTCATAAACAAGGGTGAACTTTTGGCCCCTCTGTGGTTACTGTCAACAAAGGGACAGCTTAGCCACAGTTGAATAAAGGGAACACCTCTCTGTTTTGTAGACAGATTTTTTTAAAAAACTTAATTTGTGCCCTTCATTCCTTGGATTGAATAAAAACCAAAATATCTACAGCAAAGGGAAGCAGAAGTTAAAGCCTATATATTGCATTGCGCTCTAGTGTTTCCGATGCTTTTTTAAATAGTAGCCTTTCAAGATTAATAAAAGGGAAGACTTTTTCAACATGAAGAGGAATTTGTGCTATGAAGTATCGTCTGCTTTATGAAGTTACTCTCTTTTATTGGACCACGTTCTAAGAAACGCCGCTCCTGCGAGAGCTCACTCGCCCAGGCTTTCCGATGGGGCTTCCACATCACTCCCTTCCCCTGAAGCTCAGATAGGGCTGTTTCAAAGCCAACGTTTCTGTACACAGAAGCTCTGGAGACTAAAGCAGAGACAGAACGTGTTTCCTTGTAGCTATTTACACCAACTATTAAAAGCTTTAATTCCAAAGGGGAAGGGGAGAAAAAGATCCTTATACAATTAATCTCTGGGGGCGGGGGGGGGGGGAAGGGGGGGAAACCAAGCTCAATCTAACAGTGAAAAACCAGCCTCAAACTTTATAAGTGAGCAATGTTCTAGGGGAAGGTGGGGTTTTCCCCACTCTCCTTTTGGATTCCTGGCCAATGCCCTAGTCACACAAGAAATAACTGCGGCCCGGACAGGGCATTTGATTCTGAGCAAGTTCAAGTACATCTTCTCCTTAAGCTTTGCAACCTCCCAAAGAGGCCATGGGAACATTTAAAGATGAGTCCACCAAGGCAGAGAGAGAGACTAATGTGGCTCAGATGACTTTATAAGCCAAAAGGAGAAAATGGAACATAATTTGGTCTTGGGGCTTGGGGAGAGCTACTCCCCGGCCCCTGGCCGCCTCTGAGGCTGAATAAAAGAACACACGTCTCTGTCCCTGGAAAAGGTCTTCTCTGGCCGATGGCTGATAGGGATCCTCCAGGCTTGCTCCATCCCCTGCCGGTATTTATTTCTGGAGAGTTGGTTCCTCAACATTTGCTGACAGTACCCACTTGTTTCCGGCATCTGCCCAGAATGGAAGAAATTACTTGATATGATTTTGTTGTGAATAGATCAACTAGAGAAGCAGGCTGAATAAAACATTTCTTGGGCTAAACGTTTAGGTCAAGGAGGAGGAGAAATGGGAATAGATGATGAAAAGTCTCTTTCACAGGGTTTTGTTCCCTGGGATAAAAAAACCAATTAATGTTTCCAGGAAGAAGTCTGCCATGGCCAGAGGTTGATGTTGAAAACATTTTTTACCACTGCAATTCACATGACTTTGATTACACTTATTTAATTTTATTCCTACATTATATCCTTCCCAGATTTTTTCCATTTCATTATACGTTCTCTAAGGCAAAGATCAACGTGCTCTCTCTTTTTCACATTTCCCATAACACTGAGGAGAGTGCAGTGCATATGATAAAGGTTCTGGACTGAGTGATTGACAGAAACATATTACTGGGCCTTTAAAAATATGAATAGAATAAGGCAGCGTTATCACAAATAATGACAGCAGACTGGCTTGGTGCGACACCTCTTGGAATGCTTTTCAGATGTGGGATCCTGAGAGTTTATGATCTCAGGCTCATTTTGACCCCTGAGGTGATCATGATGACTCTACACTCTGAAGGAAGCAGGGTGAATAACCATGGCCATACATGTTGGGTCTTTAACTGTAGCTGGAAGGGCCACTGCTGGGAACAGGCAGTCTGTCTGTCCTGGGGAGCAACACCACATTTCCAGATATGGGTTTCCTAAGAAGTTTAGAATCTAAGACACTAGGTCCTTATTTTACAATTAATCAGAAAATCACAAAAGATAATTTTGCCTCCACCCTGACTATGCATATACACTATGTATAGACTCAACAGCTACATAACAGAACCCTAATAAACTGGTTCTTTAATAGAAATAGTTTTAAAATGCTTTCAGAAGAAAAAAATTTATTTATGTTTTACTTTTTTCTAATAATTTAAATTGATTTAAATAATAAAATAGACTCATTTTAATAATTAAATGAGCTGTAGATGCAGTGGCCCCACAGTCTGGCCCATTTCCCCTCACCCTCTCTCCCTGCAGCGTGAGGCTAGTTCTCCCACACAGTACGCAGTACGCACTCAATACCGACTTTCTGAATGGCTGACTTCCTACTTGCTCAGGCTTTCACTCTGCCTCTCAGCTTTCTTGCCTTTTAAGGGATGAAGTGTTTACCACTTGCATTGTCCCTGACAACAAGTGTTTCCTGATCTGTTAATTCCTTAAATAAAGCAACTTTGCATGCCTGTTTAGCTGCTGAAATACTGTGGAATCAAGAAATATAAGAAACTGTTTCTGCAATAATTGCATATGTGAGCATCTGTGCAGTGCAACAATCATGTGCCACTTCATACCTAGCCCACATAAAATGTCCATGTGCAAGCCCTTCAGAGTCCAAACCTCATCATTCAACCTCAATTTCATATAACATGCAACATTGGCTGCCTTACAGGTAAACACCCAGCCCCTCTTACCCTAAGGAAGACTCTGAAACCCTTTTAGGTCATGACACCCTAAACCTCCTGGCCTTGTCATCTACCACCTCTCCCATCGCCCATCCCCTCTGAAACCCCTCTCCTTTCCCCCACACTGGCAGAAAGAGAAGGGACGCAAACTCTCCTATGAGCACCTGGCACCTTCTGTTCTTACTCACCCTCCCACCCGGAGCCACACCAAGCACATGTGTAGGGGGAGACCCCTTTCTGCTGCAGACCAGTCTCTTGGAGCTGGGCTGAGAAGTCAGCTGCCCCTGGCCACCTGATCCAAAGTCCCTCTGATGTCACAGATATCAGAAAGTCTCACAGTTCCTCTGTATTTTCACGTACTCTGAAAAGACTGAAGGGCAAGATTCCTCAGAAACAGACGCTTGTTCGTTCACAGTCTAGAGGTTTCTCTAGAACTCAAGAGAGTGCACAAGGAATGCCTTCTTCATTCACAGTGCCCAGCTACTCCTGGAAACATTGGGTGCTTTCTCCCTCCAGTGTGCAGTCCCACTGCTGCAAGCGTGCTGGGGCAGAATATTTAAGGTACACAGCTTGGGGAAAGTTGCCTGGTTTTCTGACAAACCCTTAGATTTACGACCCTGAGCCTAAGTCATACAGGATTTTGGAGAAAGACCAATTCCATTTGCTAACAAGTCTGATGCTGAGGCTTGGCATTGCCAAGGGCTGCAACAATCATTTGTTTTTAATTGCTCTTTGAGTCTACTGCGGGGGTGGGGGGGGTGGGCACAAAATGCACCTTCCTAACCCTTCAACTGCACAGGATTCTCGCAGAGGCTGCTTGGATGTTAAACTCCGTTCAGGCAAAGCACCTTCGCTCAGGGTTATTTTAGGTGCCTTGACTTTTTCAAATGAAGAGTAGCAATTTCATCCTGAAAGAATCCTCCCTCCACACCTGATTTTCTTCAAACATCATTTATTTGCCAAAGGACTCTGAACCTCACAGCAAAGCTGTATAAAGCTTAGAAAAACAAGATGATTTAAAGTTTCTATTTTTACGTGGTGTCCGGTTTCCAGAGGGGCTGAGACTAGTGGTTTCAAACTCAATTTAGCATTTAAACTAATTTCAGCCAGGTCTCCATGGACCAGCAATTAGGGAAGGCAGGAGTTCAAAGAGGGAGGAGGGAGGTGTGTGGTCTTTCCGGATGCGCCTCTGCTCCTTCCCGCAGAGCCAGCGGGCAGGGAGCACCTGGGGCGTTGCATTTGGTGTCTGGAAAGGCACCAAGGGCCAAGTCCATTGATTCCTGCTCATGGCTGTCCTGGGGAAGGATCTAAAAACTTCCTGAAGACTCTGCTGCACGCAGCAGGCCAAGACGTACAATGCCAGGGACAACAAGAGAAGAAGGAGCCCTTTCAGCTCCTGGAGCCACGAGGGCCTCTGGGCCAGGTCTTCGAGGGACCCCTCCCCTAGCTGGCAGTCCGGGGGGTGGAGAGCACAGGCTGGGCCCTGGACGCCCGCCTGCATCCTCCTCCCAGCCCTGCAGCCATCTTCATCTGTGGCCACCCCACTCTGAGCCTTGGAGTCCTAACTTTTTTAAATGTATTTTGATTTTGTGTGGTAATTGTATTTAGGTCACTTAAGATCAAGGCACAAATTTTAAAAGGTATAAAAGGGTACACAGTGGCAAGTCTCTGATTGCCCCAGCTACTCACTCTCCCTCCTCAGAAGCAATTCTTACCCTTCCTAAGCACCCTTCCAGAACACGAATTCCTTTGAAAGCTTATCTTCTTCTTTTGTGATTAGTTTTACACAGTGGTATCATATATTTTTAAAAAATATTTTTTACTGATTCAGAGAGGAAGGGAGAGGGAGAGAGAGAGAAAAACATCAGTGATGAGAGAGAGAATCATTGATAGGCTGCTTCCTGCACACTCCATATTGTAGATCAAGCCTGCCACTCGGGTAAGTGCCCGACTGGAAACGGAACTGTGACCTCCTAGTTCATAGGTAGATGCTCAACCACTTAGCCAGGCAGCTAAGCAATGGTATAATACTTTCATGCTATTCTGTACCCTTTTTTTTTTTTTACTTTGCAGTACATCTTGGATAATATCGAAGACCCAAGGTTCTTTCCACCCTTAATATCTCTTGAATGAGGGAATAAAACAAAAAAGAATCCTCAACTTTTTTTGTTTATAAAAATTCTGAGATGGTCAGCCTTACAACTCTCATCTTAATTCTTCATGCCAATGTCAATAAAGAGCCACAACCATATGCCTTTGCTGTCCCAACAACCAGCCTCTATTTAGTGAGATGCTAACCCGAAGAACCCGTCTCCAGAACCAGGGCAGGGACTGAGAGAGAATCATCTGCAGCTACAAGTCTTAGAAATACTGATTTTACCTTTCAGGTTTTGGAAAGAGCCATGCCAACAGAAAGACTACAATAAGTTTGAGGGAGAAGAAAGAGGGATAAGAATACAAAACAGTTATAGTAATACTTCTTTTCTTAGAATCCTAAAAAGAATTTACAAGATCAAAGAGCTTATGTAGGCATCTGCAGGTGAGAAAATGGAAGTGCAACCTGAGTGTGTGCAAATGACCAGCCCAAGGTCAGGTACAGAGTTGGAGACAGGGGTCCTGAATCCACCCAGGCAGCTCTGGGCTGTACCCTAGCTCCTTGAGCAACTCAGCCTCCTTCCTCCTTCCTCAGCCCCTTGCCTCACTGCCCCTGAGATGTGGCTGTTTTGCTGCTCATTAGTGCCTCCCCTGCAGGGTGCACAGGAATGAAAAGGACTCTGCTGGCTTAGCTGATCTCCCTACAGGTTCAGGGTGAGGCAGGGGCTGGCGTTCTTGGCTCGCAGGAGTTTTCTGAATTATCTGTGGACCATTTTTATTCATGACATTCTTACCTCCCATCACCAGAGATAATTTAAAAGTTGGCTAGACTGTACACAGAGGAAGCCAAATTTATGTATGAAAATCCCCTTTCCTGGCTGCTGTCACACACCAAAGATTTCAACAAAAGTGCTATTTAGCTGCAGCAATCAACACAGACTCTGGATAATGCTACCAACTAGAAAGGTCCCATGATGGAACTCCTCCGTTTTCCCCCGAACCAGGCCCTCACCCAGGTGCCACTCTGTGGGAGATTCTCCTCTTATGCCTTTGCACCAGTGGGTGGAACTCTCCCCCGCCTCACCCATCCCAAGAAGATGTCTGGAAGTGGGCATGACGGTGCCCTCTTGCTCACTGCCCTAACTCACCTTTTCTGCCTCAGTGCCTCTGGCACTTCGTGGACCTGGCTCCTACTCTCCACCGGAACTACCCTGAGGCATCCTGAGCCATGCTGATGAGCTCCCAGAGAGTGCAGGGCCCAGGGAGTGCTGGGTCTGAAGCCCTCAGCCCGCAGTCGGCCTCACCTCACACAGGAGACCAGCCCTGACCAGTGTCCAGAGGAAGCAGCCTCCGCCAACTGGGCTTCCTCAGCACATTTCCCACAATTATGATAAGGGTGACTTCCAGCACAGGAGCTCACAATAGCACAGCTAAAAAGACAGCGCTGAGTGGTTTTGGCAGGGGAAGGATTCTGTGATCTCCACTAGTCATGAATGAGCTCAAAGGACTACGAAGAAAAAAAAGAGTTTTAAAAAAATGAGTAAACTGCCAAACGTCAGTCAAAGAAGACCCTGCGATTAGAATTGCTGATCTAGAGAAAACTGCCTGCCTGCCTCCCGACCCTGATCAGAGCCCCACACGCCCTCCCTGCCTCAGGCTTCCCCAACTTCTGCGGTGGAAGCACTCGAGTTCCATGAATCCTGAGCCCTGGGAAGAAAGTGCTTTGTGAATTCCATATATAATTATTCAAGAAAAGAACATTGTAAGGTTTTCATCCTTTCCTGCCCCTACGCCGACCCCCATCCTCCCTTTTGATCCCAATAACTTTGTACATTTAATGTAGTCAAGGGTGGGGTCTGGAGAAAGAGGTTTGGGTTCAAGTTCCCCTGAAACTAACCGGGAGACCTGGGGCAGGAGGCTAAACCCGTGAACCTTAGCTGCCTCTCCTGCCTATGAGGGTGCTAAGGTCTGCCTCAGAGGGTCACTGTGAAGTCTGAAAGCAGTTATGTGGGTGGGAGATCTTCACGGGGTCTACAGCCCAATGCAAACAGCACTGTCGCTGTTCCCAGGAGCCTCCTGCTGCCCCCAGGGCTGGGATTACTGCTGTGCTCCTCTGTATTTCCCACGTGTGGTTAGAAGGTCTCCATGTTTCCATCGTGCTTTCCTTTTTTAACCACCCACCCCAAGAGGATGTTTCCTAGAATATTCGAGTTGAGAGGAGCCTCGGGAATTTTCTAGGACAACCACCCAAGACCCTACCACACCACCAACCCTAGAACCACCACCCACATCAAATACGAAAACCGAGGCCCCAAATCGCCAAGCACATGGGTGGCTGACCCAGATCTCCTGACACTGGCTATGTGTCCCCGTCCCTGAAGTCCTCTGAGACTCCTCTCACCTCCTGCCACTACCTCCCTGATGGCTCAGCTCTCTGTCATGGGTCCCTCCGACCCTATGGACACAACACGCCTGAAGGTCCCTCACTTTACTTCACTGCAGGGTCCTGAGAGAGTCAGCCTCTTCCGGTACCTTAGCGTTCTGCAGGGGGGGCTGGTAGCTGGACGGCCGGTAGAACGTCCTCTGGGTGGCATCGGTGTGGATGTCGCCAAGGAAGAGCTCCTCCACCAGGCGGTCCAGGTGGTGCTGCAGGTACTGCTTCTCCACGCGGAGGAGCTGCAGCTCGTGCATGGCGAAGTTCACGGCCCTGGTGCACTCGCAGCCGTCCTCCTCCTGCAGCAGGTCGTAGGGCACGTCCTGCACCCAGGCGCCTCCGGCAGGGACGAAGCCGGGGCACGTGCTGTTCACCAGCTGGCTGAGCCTCTCGGCCACCGCCTCGGTGTGGGCGATGACCTGCACGCTGTGCAGCTGGTAGTCGGCCTCCGTGCCCCCGCGGATGATCCAGGAGGCCTGGCGCAGGCGGATCTTGCCTCGGATGATGAGCGTGTAGGTGGGGCTGGTGCAGCGGTTGCCACCATAGTAGAACTGGTAGGCCTTGAAGGTGTTATTGTGGTAGAATCTGTAAGACCTTGTGATGAACTCTGGGCCCGACCTCACCTCACAGCTGAAGAAGAAAAGAGGAAGAAAGACTTTAAGCCCAAAGGCACGAGGTAGAGACTCATTATCGTGTTAGGATTCATGATCGTGTTACAGTAATAATGATAAAACGCTTACATTATTCTAAGTCCTGTATCGGTTCACAGAATCCTCACAGTAATCTATGGCGTGGTAGGTATGATTATTGCCCATATTTTCCAGATGGGGAAACAGAGGCACAGCAATTAAGAAGCATGGCCAGGGTCATATAACCAGCCAGCATCAGAGCCAGAGGGTGACCCAGAGTAGTCCAGCCCCAGCACTATGCGTCTAATCGCCCTTTAGCAGAAAGCTTCTGTTTCATTTATGGACAAACCAGGAGAGCAGGAACCTGCCATCAGCAGTTCCACCCATGGGCCTCGCTGATAGCGAAATGTCTCCCTCGCTGTAGGAAGAAGGAAAAATGGTCTATTTCCTATAAAAGAAGTTCCCTTATGCAAGTGCAGAAATGCCTGATTGCCCAACAACTTCTGTTTCACGGAGCTTGTCTACAGCACACAGGGGCTAGATGTCCACTATCCTGAAATTAAATCTCGTCTTGGGGAGACATCATTTCAAGGCAATCAGAAATCACCCTCCCAGCCAGTCAAAATCAATCCCTCCTAGAAAAATAACAAGGCAAATTAGTAAAATAACGCTAACATAACCAAAGGAATAAGAGCTCCTTTCGTTTTGCACAGTTGACAACAAAATGTATTTTGCTGTGGCATGAGATAAATGCTAAATTCCTAGGCCAGAAATACTCAGACTGGGTCAACAAGAGCACAAATGGCTCAGTGGGTTTTAACTTAGGTACGTTTCTCCCCCAGAGAAAGAGAAGTTTAATGTGAGCACCGATTAACATCCCTTGAGGTTGAGCTAAGAAGATCACTTATTTTTAATATTTTATGTCAGCACTGATGATCTGCTGATTTGGCCTCTGGAGTTCAGCACGTGTCAAGTCTATCCACCTCTCCGTCGGACCCACCGCCACCCTTAACCTACGCCTCCTTCATCCTTAGCGAGAACTGCTGCAAGTCTTTTCATCCGTCATCCCCAAGTCATGCTTTCCACCAGCCCCGTGCCACATGATAGCCGGAGTGCCAGAGCTGAATCATGTCTGAAGCAGGGCCCTTGTTGAGAACATCTCCATGACTTTCCATTCTCTTAGATTAAAAGCTAAACTCACAGAGGAGACCTGGCTTCGAGGTACCCTGGGAGCTGAACCCTCCCTTCTCCCAGCCTCATTTGGAGCTGTTCTCCTCGGTGTATAAACCCCCACCACGGGGCTCTGCACCAGTGGTTTTTCCACCCAGGCTTTGCTAGTTCTTCCAGATGGAAAGCCCCTCCCCTGTCTTTGCACAGCCAACCACATCTCAGCTGAAGTGTCCTCTTCTTTGCGAACCTTTTCTGACCCCACCCTGTCCTGAAATAGAGCCCCTGGTGTTCTCCTGTAGCACCTGTTGTTTTTTCCCTTCATCATAGTACTTCTTTGTGTGTTTATTGGTAAAATTCCTGAACACAGGGACCACGTTTATTGTGTTCACTGTTATAAACACAAAATCTAGAATAATACTTGGCGCACAGTTATTATTTGTATGCTCAGTAAATATTTGTTAAATAAAAATAATAAATTATTTAAAAAGAACATCACATTAACATTTTTGTGCAAATATTTATTATGTATTTATTTTGAGAAACTCCTTTTTTTTTTTTTTAATGGAAAAAAGCCTCTGGGTCTTCATCATCTTATAAAATTCCTTTTCCTTCTCCATATTTATTTGATCCCTCCCCAAGGTACCCAGAGGCTGCACAGGAGAAGTGATCAGATCCCAGAGTTAGCCTTGTTAATTCTCAACAAGTTAATGGGTAGGAGAAAAACTGCAGGTCTGCCACTAGGCTATTTTTAAAAGCTCTAATGGAAGATAAGCCAGAGCTCAAACTGGGATAAATCTCAGCTCCGCTGCCTGGAAAAGAATCCAAGAACTACAGCCTGCCTAGTAGAGGTAGCTTGAGAACCTTTTAACTTACTCTTAGAACCCTAAAGCCACATATTAAATTACGAGAATATGGTTGGAATATTTAGTCCATCAGAAACTTGCAAGTCATGTTTCAGGGTTGGGGAAACACAGACTCCTAATTTCACTTGCTAATGGTTTCTTTTTATACAGGAGTGGTCCCACAGATTCAGTAAACAAGGACCTATTCACTCACACCCTGAGTGCAATATCATCGCTGCTTTAGCTGCAATTTCTACAGCACTCAGCTCTGTTTCTTTACCAACCAGCATTTCAAAGCGTTGTTTGGCTCTGAGAATTTAAACAACACCTGAATCATTGTACATTATATAAAGTCTATATGGATCTGAGCGTGAGAAACCCTAAGAAGGGCCTCCCATAGAAGTGTGCTCCCGGGTCCCTCCTGCCCCGGCCCTCTTACCCAGTGGACACCCAGTGGCCCTCGATCGCCGGTGGCATCTGCACAGTGATCCTTGCTCCATTGTGGAGATGTTTGAGCATGTGATGACACTGTGATTCCTTAAATGCCCTCCAGGCACTTTTCTCTAAGGATCTAGGATGTGATCTGCTATCTGGATGAAGGAGGGCAGAACCCTCTCCCAGCCCTGAAAAAGAATAATGGAAGTTAGCGGAAAGGTGGGGAACAGCAGACATGCATCAGGCTGAACACCCACCTCTGTGGCAAGAAAATCACTGCAAGTGGGAAACACACAACTACCCTGACCCCACCAGGCTTTTGTCACTGCCTCTGCTTTCAGAAATATACAGTCCAAAGTGAGAAGTGTCCTAGAGACCATTTCCCAGGTGAGAAAACAGGTCCATGGTGATAATGAACATGGACTTGCATGAGGTCACTTGGCTAGTTCCTAACAAAACCTGAGCTCCAATCCACGCATCTATGAAACAGCAAAAGGTCATGCATCTAAATGAGCAGTTGTGCAGTACTAACGAATGTCACTGAGCAGGTACAGGGGAGAAACGGACATGTTCTAGATGCCGAAGAGGAGGAGATGGGACTGCAGGGAGGTGGGAAGGAAGGGTAACATGTCAGGGGCACGCTAGGTGAGGAAGGGAGAGTGAGGAGACCAGCCTCAGTGCAAAGAGAATTTTGATGGAATGGAAAAAGGCCCATGAAACAGCTCTCCAAACTTCTGTGATCTGCTCCCTCGTGTGGCTCCCATCTGCTCACATCAGGGGATGTGCCTTCTGGTTTCTCAGTCTCCAAATGAATGCCTTGTCAGTGGAGCAAGTCAAATACCCACCCTACAATGGAGGCGTGACATTTCCCCCAATATCCTCCAAGTCTCGCCCCTTCTCACCCCCACAAAGTCGGTGACTAGATACACAATATAGAGTTTAAAATTGAGAGTGATTACAAGAAGACTGCACATTTTTTTTATTTCCCAGGGGTAAAAGAATACTAGGCCTAAGTTCATCTGCAGTACAAGTAGTTTATCCTACAAACAGGAGTAAATGCTCATCGGTTTAGTGTTGAGAATAGAGCAATAAAAACAAATGGAGTTATAATCTGAAAGCCCACTGTTTCCTTTGAGATTCACTCCTGAAGTAATTAGCAAGTCGATAAGTCTTTATTACGGATCTACTACATTTTCAGCACTATGTTAGCTAAGAATACACTAGACATATGTACAAAAATAAAATTTAAATATATGCAAAATAGTTGAAATGAATCCATTCGCATGCTACCTATGAGGAGGCAATTACATACCCCTGAAAAATTTCAAAAAGTAACGATGGTTTATCACAGATATTTTGAAAATGAAAAATTAGACCCAGAATACAGCGATTTATACCAACATGATGAAAATCTACTGGAGAAACTCAGGCCTGCAGGTTGATAACATGCAAAAAATTATAAAATATGCAGAAATTTGCTGAGATTCAGAGGGTTGATCAGACTTCTATCAAAGGTCTTTTGAAAAGTCTTATCGAAAGCACTGGGAAGTCTACACACAGGCAATCTCGGGTTCTTCCTCTAAGTGAGATGCTCCCCTGGAATGCAACAGCAGCCCCGACTGTTCTCGCAGAGCTTAAATGAAGTGAAAGGCAACAAGGCAAAGACACTATGGGTATGATTCAACTAAATGAAAATTGTGAAAGGAGACTGGAAAACCACATGATGGTAAGGACCCTGCCCCTTCAGTTGTTGAGCTGTGGCACTGCACCAGGTGGAAATCTAGGGATGAACTATTCACCATCCTACCATGGACTGCTGTCCATACTTGTCTTCTGAACAATTATTTATCATGATTTCTGATGTGATCCCTATTTGCCTGACACCTGTGTGAATCTCTCAACTAGCTCTGAACTAGAGAGAAAGACACAACTTACTAGACCTCCACCAACACCAAATAATTATCCTGATGATAGGAACCATTTTCTGAATTCCTTGTTAGGAAGTCAGGAAATAAAACATAGTACAACATGCTGTCTGGTAATCAATTATGATACAGCTAACAAAGTAGATTTTAATTCAAGTCATGAGGCACTGGGAGTTGAGGAAAGTTCTCCTTTAAATATGACACTAAATGTTCAGTAAAGATGCCATCAACTCACTATCAACCAAGCTATGTGCTAAAAATTGATTTGTAAAACCCTTTAAACCCTGAAAATGTCTTCCTATGAAGATAAAAAGCCTGGAGGATAGTGGATATGAGTGAAATCTCCAGAGCTAGGCTGCATGAGTTAAAAACTGGATGTGCCACTTAATGGATTTCATCCAACCCAAGACTTCAATGATTGTTAAGACACACTATTATTTTATTACAAGGCAAAAGCACTTGTATTTAAATGATGGCATGATGCCTTAACAGTCTTAAGATATCCATGCATCATGCACAGCAGCCTCTGGTTGCTTTGACATTTTTTTTACCTATTCAAAAAGATGTGGCAATCTCCTGCCTTTAGTTGCATTGCTTCGCATGTAACAGGTAATCACTTTGCTTTGCATCTATCTCAATAACACAACACAAACACATCCTCATCTTTCTGTTGACATCTCTCTAAGGAAGTGATTGTTTCCCTGTGAGAAAATATTGAATTGAAGTTCTTCCTCCAGTGATCAATATTTGCTTCACTAATGTCAAACGGCACTTCACTGCTTGATCAAGAGGCCTGTCTGCCCTGGCTGGTGTGGCTCAGTTGGTTGGAGCAATGTTCTATGAACCGGAGGATCACAGGTTCAATTCCCAGTCAGGACACATAGCCAAGTTGTGGGTTTGATCCCCAGTCCAAGAGTGTACAGGAAGCAACATATCCTCAGGTAAGGATTTAAAAAAAGAGGCCTGTCTGATTTTCACAGTGAGTAATTTTTCTTCTGTGCTGACAGTGTAATTTATAAGAACTATGGAGGAAAAAGAGACAGCATGCTTGACTCAAATGTTTACTCTATTTTCAAAACCAGCCTATTTGCCACTAAAGTCAAGACACAGGGTACGAGGGATGCACATAAAGGAAGTGAGTGATGTAATGATATCTGTGCATATGATGAGCAGTGTGTCCAGGCAAAGACAGTGTCATCCTCTCATAATTGCTGTCTGCAGGCTAGCAAAGACTGAAACCTCACTGAGCTTAAGATAAGATATACATCCATTGCAAAGACCTTCAAATATATATATATATAACTACCGATGCAACATACTGTTAGCACTATGACCTTAAATTAACCTCTCAGCTTCAATCTGCTCATCTGCAAAGAGGGGATGACACTACCCATCTTTCAGAGTTGGTTTCTTTACTTTATCACAGGGCCTGGCACAAAGTTCTCATTAAATGTTAGCTGATGTAATTTTAAATAATAACTAGGCTCTTAGACCGCAAAAAGTCCTTCCTAGCTAATAGTATAGTAAAATGACAGTAAAAGTCATCCAGAGGCAGGCTCACTCTGAGCTCTAGGAAGGACAGAGTGCTCAGAGTAAAGAGAGGCTCTCAAGCACAGTTAACTAATGCAGCAGAGGGCAGGACCCAAAGTGCTGGTTTCTGTGGTTTGTTGACAAGTTTCACTCAGTTTAACAAATACCTATTCACTGTTACTCAACATATTCTAGAGGCCGGAAGCATAAAGGAGAATAAAATAAGTGTTTCTGACCTTGAGCCTTAAGGTCTCACTGGCCTAGATGTCAGAGAACAAGGGTAGAGATGATGAAGGAGGCTCTGGCTAATCACAATATTCGGTTGTTGAAAATTCTGTCATTGTATGTTGAATGCAGTAGACAAGACGATCTTTGTCAGATGACTCAGGTTCTTAAAGTGGCTCAAGGTCACTAGGAACATCACTGCCAATAGGACAGAACTTTAGATACAGAGGTACTGGAGTGAACAGGGTAACAACTATGTTTAAGCCATGAAGGGGGTTCCCCCCACCCCTTGTTTTCTTATAAGACAAGAGTGATAAAGTGTATTATTTGGTTAATTGAGGGTTCTAGGCGTTTCAGTTAACTGAGAAGACTGATTAATTGGGTCCCCATTCATTCAGATTTTGCTGTAAATTAATCCAAGGAAAAAAGTTTCTCTAAGAATTAAACAGCAACCATACAGTAAGAAAGTAGCTGTGAGTTTTCAGTCTTCAAGGTAGCTTTGGATTAAATCACCTGATATGTGCCCTTTTTCCTGTATAAAGTAATAATTATAATAATGGTGATAACTAAAGTTTATAACTACTTTACAATCCATTTTATGCATATTTTGTCTCATTTGTCAAACGATAGTTACTAAACAGGTAAAGAAAGGAGTAGAGGACCACATTTTACTGTTATGTGTTTCATAAAGAGCTAGTCCTTGAAACCAATTACACTGGAAGCTCTCCTTAGCACTGCTCCTGGTCCAGTGGAATTGTGAATCAGGAGGTTATCAGAATGCTTCACTACAGAATGGCCTCCAGCTTCAGGACCTGGGCCCAGAAGCTATTCTGTACCACAAATAATATGACAGTGTAGGAGAAAAAAGTAGACTCTGGAAGGTCATTGTTCACCTGTTGAAAACTAATTAATTCTTGAAGACTTCAGGGTACAATTTTATAGATTACCACTTTCAGAGAACTGGATGAGATCTTGGGGTTCTAGAGTGTTTACTCACGTGCACACATGTGTGCACCTGTGTGTGTGTGTGTGTGTGTTTGTGCATGTGTGTGTATATCATGAGTGATTGACTCCCAAGAAATAAATCACTCCACAACAATAATCCTAAATGACTGTAGAATGATCTTAATTACTATCATCAATGCGGTAGTCTACTCTTCTGAGAGGGAAAAATCCCACTGCTATCCAATAAAAAAACAAAAACATATTTCCTGAAAGAAAGAATAGGGTTGGCCATTTCTGCAGAGATTTACACCTAAATACAAAGCCTATGCGACCAGCTAACTGCATTGGTCAGATTATGCATTCAGAAAGCAGGCCTTAGCAGTTTCACAGGGACAAAGATAGGGCTTCTACTATAGTCATCTGCAGCGAAGCTTATTCCTAAACCATGGCGCCCTCAAGAGCAACCCAGGTCATTGATGGAACCATACAGAGGGGTGAAGGGGTACAGTGACCGCTTGCCTTTTGAAAGTCAACATTCATTCATTCAATAAAGCGTTGAGAGACTTCTATGTGTGAGGTTATCTTTTAGGCATGGACCATTGTTTCTTACCTGGGAGAGGAAAAATACAGACAGTATATTCCATATCCACATTCCTTTAGTTTTTCATCTGTCTATCTAGATTAGAACCAAAAGTGCCAAACCAGGTTACACATAATGAAATGTAAAATTAGGTGGGAAGGAAACAATTTTCAAGTACACTTTGAAAACTAACCTTTGGTCAGATTAGTGTCTACATATGTACTTTAATGCTTTTAAAAAAACAACTAAAAAGGCTAAATAAGTATAATATTGAAATAATAACAATGGTTGTCTCTGGGTAGAGGGTTTTAAATGATTATTTTCTAGCTCACTTTGCATGTTTCTGTATTTTATATAATGTGACACGCAGTCCTTTGATAGTCAGAGTGAGAAAGTATTCTCAAGTTAGAACTGGTGTGATACCTCAAATCTTGAAGCAGATGAAATGAGACTGATTAGATTAAATGCAGGTAATTACTTAGCCATGAAATTGCCCTGCCCAATTAAAGGAGCAGTCATTACAGTAAATGCGTGCTTTGAAGTGGATACTGCTAGATAAACTCCAGCACAGCTTTTCATGTTTGGGAATAAAGGCATGTATATATCACAGGCTTACTAGATTTTACTACCATATGGGTGGGTACCTGTGCTTAACAAGCTCTTTTTACTTCCATTATTTTTTTTTAGATAGAAGCAAAGAGAGCTGGTTTTGCAATCTTTAAAACTTCATATCTAAAGGAGAAGTATAATGAAGTCCAGATTTCAGATTCCTGGCTCCATTTTGACTTCGGTTGAACACGCAGTAATTTTCTATGTCTTTTTCTTCTGATACCATGGTCCCCAGGCTAGACATCAGGGTTGAACCATCAATTGCTAAATTTACGTTTTGGGGTCTGTAGCTCACTACTGCTGCCACACCCATGCTCTTCAGCACAGTTGTGTGCATGTGGTGTGTGTGTGTGTGTGTGTGTGTGTGCATGTGCTGGGACTCCCAGTTAAAGGCTGCAGTCAATGGTAGTGCCATCCTCCCAACTCTGGGGCTCTGCACTAAGCTTTTCTTCCTCACCCCTAGATATTCTGCAGGACACTTCAGAAAAGGGGGGCTGCTCCTCCTCACAACCCTGTCCCTAGCAAGCAGTGACACTGGGCACATAGTAGGGTAGCTGAATGATCTGGAAAACCTTAGATAACAGAATACCATTAATTATTTTGGAGTGACATCAGATCCCTTTTCTAGCTAGATACCTATCATGTGACTTTCCAGAATAATTTTATTCCCCGTTTGAAGAGAATTGAACGACCTATACATGTAAAATCCTGACAGAGTGAGAAGTCACAGTTGGATGATGATCACAGGTCTTTCACTGAAGTTTTCCTCTGTAATCACTTAGACTCTAAAGGCAGAGTCTATTGACATATCCTGCTATGTAAGCTTTCAGTAGATGTATATAATCACTAACCTATTATTTTATGTTTCTAGCCTTAAACATTTTAGGCTTTACTTTAATTGATTACATGAAGTTTGCAGTCTGTAGTATGCAATTACACCGCTCTATTATCCACTCATGTTTAGTTCTTTTATCATTTATGTAGAAAAAGAATGAACATGGCAGCAGGCCAGAGTGGCTCAGTTGGTTGAAGGCTGTCCCATGTGCCAGGGGGTCGCTGGTTCAATTCTAGTCAGGGCACATACCCAGGTTTCGGGCTCAATCCCCCCCCCAGTGGGGGGTATGCAGGAGGCAGCCATTCACAGTTTCTCTCTCATCCATATTTCTCTCTCTCTCTCCCTCTCCCTTCCTCTCTCTATAAAATCAATAAAAACATTTTTTTTAAAAAAGAATGAACATGGCCATTGTAGATCTGCTTAACCATATGTTTGAAGCAAGTCAATTTATTTCACAAAATAACATTTAACAGCTGTCTAAGAATACTGTCCTGCTATGAACAGATGAGTCATATTCCTTTTTAACATTTCATTTTATGACTACGGGGGAAAGGAGCAGAAAAGACAATGTGTTCTTGTTCACAAGAACTATCTACAGTAAAATGGTATTTCTAAGATTCTTTTTTTTTATCCTATTTAAATTTTTCCTCACATTTTGTTGGATACGCTATCATTTGTTAATATGTAGTTTTTAAATTTTTGAAAGAACATACACTTGCATAAAAGGGCATAGCTAAAAAATGTCTTCACCTTTCAGAAAAGCCAATGAATTTTACAAAAGTAAACAGCAGTGGGGAATAAGAACATCTCTGTCAACATCAGCGCCAAAACTTAAAATCAAAGAGAATTATCACTTTGCTCTACATTAAAGCACCATTTATTCTGGAATACCTCATGCTAATCGGTGTTTTTGGAAGTGAATGATTTTTGTGGCTTTTCATCTCAGCAAAGAAAACAGTGATAATGGACATCTTCCAGCTGCATACTTTCACGACAGCCAATAGGTTTTATTTGGATTAAGAAATGCAATTGTTTTTAGAAGTTGAGGGAGAGGAAAGTAACAGTGACATGTATACTTTTATGCCATCAAATCTGGAACTTGAGTTTGCACTACATTACCAGTTTAAAAAAAAAAACAACAGCAAAAATAAAAAATGGACTCTAGTTTTACCAGAGCTTAATTTTCTCACCAGCAGGTGATATATAACTTGCAATTAGTTGAAATAAAAATAACAAAAAAAATGAGACTGGATGCCAAATCTAATAGTATCCTCACACAGAATCTTCATGAAGGCCTGTGTACTTTTTAATCATACTGATGTGACTTATCAGTGTAACAATGTCTAATGATGTCTAAAACTAAATTTATTAATGTTTGTCACAGTATATTTATAATCACAGAAATATGTTTTTACCTACTAATCTCTACCATTAATAGATAAATGGTTACCACGGTTAGCAAAATAAAATGTTTACTTATCAGGAAGAAATCATAAAGCCATTTTAAGGAGATTTCAGATAATTTCTTCAGACTCATAATGTCTACTAAAATATGTGATCAAGCACCATCTGTTACTACAGAATTTTTAGTGCTTGCAAAACCCCTAACTATAGTATGACAGTCATTCTCTTAGGTTAGGTTGATTAATACCCACTTTTTGTCAAAACTACTTCAAATCAGGCAAAAAATGGGGGGAAAGGGAGAATACCCACTTCTTTCCTGGTGTTTTCCTTTATCCTGATAAATCACGTCAAGCCTTTCTTAAGTCCTGAGGATTTAACACTGAACAACTACCCGCGGTCTATTTTCTTCCCTAGAGTCAGACATTCTCTGCAGGATCTAAGTAGATCCTTTGAGGGACTTCAATATTAATAACTTTGCCATTGTAGATTCACTTTAAAATGGGATAACTTTTTGTAGGGTTATCCATATCATCCAATTAAACTTTGCAAACCTTTGTTTTTTAATACTTGACCCTCTTTGTCATACACACACATGCACATAGTGTAAACACACGTGTCCACACAGTGTGAGCACACATGTGCATACACATGCAGGGTCTGGCCCGACAGTCCTCCAGAGTCTGGAGTTCAGACTGCTCTTCGAGCATGGGGCACAGCTGGGTCTGGGTAATCCCTGATCCCAAGGATTCAAGCCAACTCAGATTCAAATTTGGAGATTTGGGGCTATCCCCAGACCTCCCCATGGATATACCTGGGCTCTTGTTACCTGCCAGCTATTAAAATCCTAGCTAGGTGGAGTGGGGAGGAAAGTATAATTACAACCCCCACCTCTCAGAGAAGGGAGAACAAGATCAGAATGAACTGGCCCAGGTTGCATCTCTGAGGATGGCTTTTGTACTCCAAAAGTCAATGTTTCATGCAAAAAATAAAAATAAAAATCTGTTTTTGACGAATGTTAAATAGTTTTTCATTTTAAAGTCATTTCACCACACTATCTCTTTTCTTCACAGATATTACAAAAGATTTTTAAAAAGAGAACAGTTTTCTCTGTTTCATCTCCCGCACCCTCTTTTTTTCTGGTGTGGCAGCTGCTGTTTGATCTGTTCATTGGCTCTGATTTGTTTCATGTTTCAGCCAAAGATGAAAACTACTCTGTAATTCTAAGCAGATGGGCCTAGGAGTGCAACCCTATAATTATACCTTCTCTCTTTGGCCCTCGAATTGCAAGCCTTCCATCCTGACTTTTAAAGTCTGGGAATCACTGGAGTTCCGAATACACCTTGGCAATCAAGCAGGTCTGGCCCAGCCCAACATGCTTGCAAGGCCTGTGGAGCTGCACTGCCCAAGCTCCCTGCCCAAAGTGGGACTAGGGAAAAATGAAACAAAACAAAAACCAGCCAGGTACAGCTTGCAGGTTAACCTTCCTAGGTCTTCTGGTGTGTGTGGGCACAGCCTGCTGGGCAGCGCTGGCTACAGTGCATTCTGAAGCTCCATCCGCTGAGTTCTACTCAGAAATGTGTCCTGGAGGGTGCTGATGTGATCTGCGGAGGTTTGGGGTGGTTGTGGTAGGAACTGGACCCGGAGAGCCGCGCTCCTGGTGGAGACAGTCAGGTGTCCCCGTTGAGGAGAGTTGGCTCAGGACATCTGCATCAGCACCCTTGGTTTCGCCGCTGCCTGTCCTGATGGTCAACACCATTCTAGCACAAAATCCGCCTTGGCGACTCCCAGACAATCGTGTTCTTTTTCTCAAAGCAATTCCTGGAACGCTTTTAAGGCGCCGGTGTCCTCTGGGTAAGGGTTTACTAGAGCTCCTGAGGAAAAGGTGGCCCCCACGAAGCACAGAAACAAAACGATCAAAACAGGGCAGGAGGGAAAGAAGGAGTCAGGTTCCGTGAACTTCCGAGCCTGGTTCCCATGCTTACACCTTGGCTATCAGAAGTCCCCTGCGCCTTGAAGCTGCGTGCATTCTACTGGAGAGAGAACCCCATCGCCACCCTTTCGAAAGAACACCAGTCCTAGCAAGAGACCCCGAAACACGAGCCCAGTTTCTCTTTGCAGTCCCCTGAAGGCGCGGGCCGCGTCCGGAGCCCGTCCTGCTCTGACACTGGGAACAGGATCGCGGAGCTTGCGACTTCGTGACATCTACAGCCTGAAATCCCACGGGGGGTACAAGCTCCCCCGAGGATCGAGGCGACCGATCCAGGAGAGAAAAGTCCTGTGCGGGAGGCTCGGCGCCCTTCCCGACAGAAAGCTCCGGCCGCCCCAGGGCTCTGGGCGCTGCCAGCCAGGGGCGGGAGGCGCGCAGCCTAGGAAACGGGGTGAGGAGGGCGCGGGGCCGGGGAGCTGCCGCGATGGAGACAGGCTCCGCGAGGGGATTTCTGCGGCTCCCCGGGCTCCCACCCTCGGGCCCCGCCGGGCCATCAGTCGCCACCCGCCTCCTCCCCGGCACTCACCGTGGAGCAGGAGGGCCGGGAACAGGTAGGTGAGCAGGAGGCGGCACAGACCGGACATCTCCAGTCCTCCTCCGGGACCTCCGGCGCGCCCCGAACCGCTTGAGCCGCTAGGCGTCCGGGGCCCCTGCTCCCCGGGACCCGCCGCGGCGCCGCGCGCGCTCCGCCTTCGCGCCTCCAGCCCGGGAAGACCGCGCGCGGGGCGAGTGCTGCGGCGCCGGGGCACCGGGGCGGCTGCGCTCCTCCGCCCCAGCCTGCGAGCGGCCGGGCCAGGCCCGCGATCAGGCGGCCGCGGCGCGGGGCCCCATCCCTGGGGGACGCGGCGCGGGGGCTGCGGGGCGCGCGCTCCCTCGGCGCCGGGGGGCCCCGCGCGCCCGGCCCGACCGTCTCCGCGCTGCGGGTCTCTCGGCGCCCGGCCCCGCCGCGTCCCGCCCCGGCCGCCGCTGCCGCGCGCGCCTCTCGGAGCTGCCAGGGCCGCCACTGCCGCCGCAGCTGCAGCGCCTCTTCATATTTCCCGAGCGCCGCCGGCGGGGCGGCCGGGCCGCGGGGCGGAGGAGGGGCCGGGGGAGGGGTCGGGAGCGACGGGGGAGGCGACGCCGCGCCCCCACCCCCTGGGCCGCCGCGGGGGGACGGGGGCGCGGAGACTTGAAAAGGCGCGTAGGGCACCGCCTCTCCCTCCTCCCGCCCACTTCTCCACCCTCCTCCCTCCACCCACGCCCCCTCTCTCATCTTCTCCCCTCCCCTCCTTCTTCTCCGTTGCCTCTTCTCCCCTTGCGCTCCTCCTCCCCATCCACGGCCTCCTCCTTCCCTCCGCCCCCTTTCCCTTCCCCGCCTCCTCCCCAGCCCCTCTTCTCCCGAAAGCGCCCCTCTCCTGCCCCTGGCTCTGCGCAACCCTCTCCCTCCTCTTCCCCAGCGGCCCGCTCCTGGGAGCTTCCTTCTGCGAAGGGCTGACAGCCCTTGGCACCGTCGGGAAGGGGAAATGTGCCCTTCATCTCCCTGCCTCCACTTGGGGCTTGAGACCCTTTCTGTCCCCTCCACAGGGGTGGGCGCGCCACCTGTGAAAGGCGCTCCGCTCCGAAGGCAGGGCGGCGGCTGGGAGTCTCAAGTGAGGTCTGAGAAAAGTTGGGTTGCAAAGATTGGTGGTGTGTGTGTGTGAGTGAGAGAGAGAGAGAGAGAGAGAGAGAGAGAGAGAGAGAGAGAGGGAGAGAGAGAGAAGGGGGAGAGACAGAGAGAGGAGGAGGAGATGGAGATTAAAGAGAAGAGTTGAGTCCTGAACAGTTGCTCAGGTTGGGGATGCCGCAGTGCCTGGCTCCCTCAGTAGGGCAGCTCTTGTTTTAACTGAAAATCCCCATCACAGGTTAGTGCCTGGGCTCTGGAGAGCAGGGACCCTGTCACAGGTCCCAGCCTGCGAAGGGAATGGTGTAGGCAGCAGGAGCCCTTTCTGTTTTCCTCCCAGAGGCAGAGGACTTGTTGAAACACGGGAGAAATCTCAGAGAAAGACTCCCTGTCAGTCTCCCAGAAAGTGCACCCTGCCTCTTCTGTGAGTAGTCCTCTCTTCCGGGCCAACTCTTGATTTTTATTTACGTTCTGTGGGTTCTAGGGGTTTGTTCAATTTTGCATTGGCTCTTAAGTCCCAAAGGCAGAAATGACTTCCACTCTCTTACTTCCCCAGGGCGCGGGAAATTGGCTTTCTGCAAATGGAGGCTCCCCTGTGGGGCTGAAGTGCCTGGGACTCTAATTTATCTGGAGGTCTCTCCCTTGCGTAGGTCCTCAGCCATTCTAGGACTCCCAGGAGCAGGTTTATTCAGTCTCCTGGGCAAATGTCACCTCCTCCTCACACTAAGGTGAGGCCCTGGGACCAGATGGAATCAAGAGAACACTTTTTGACTCAACTGTGCTGGTGGTTTTTCATAAATAAAGGACTTAAAAAAAGAATGCCTGACTTTCTAAGAGACTGCTCTGCCCCTTAGAATAATCTAATCAATAAAAGAGTAATATGCAAATTGACTCTCACTCTGTTACACCTAAGCCACTCCCACCAACCAAGCCACACCCACCATCCAATCAGCATAACTATATGCAAACTAGGGGCCCGGTGCACAAAAATTTGTGCACTTGGGAGGTCCCTCAGCTCAGCCTGTGACCTCTCCCAGTCTGGGACCCCTCTGGGGATATCCACCTGCTGGCATGCCTGGCCAGACTGGGTGAGGGGCTGATGGCTGTTTGCAAGCTGGCCAAGCCCCCCAGTGTGGACCCTCACCCCATTGGGGTGTGGCCAGCCTGGGTGACAGGCTGAGTGCCATTTTCAGGCTGCCCACAGCTCCTTCAGGTTTTGGGCCCCTACTGGGGTGCCTGGGCAGCCTGGGTGAAGAGCTGATGGCTGTTTGCAGGCTGGCCAAGACCCCCAGTGGGAACCCTCACCCCATTGGGGTGTGGCCAGCCTGGGTGATGCGCTGAGGGCTGTTTTCAGGCTTTCAGGCTGCCCACAGCTCCCATTGACCCAACGTCTCAGCAAGGCTGGCTGAAAGCAGGTTTCTGGGGTTTATTTATCTTCAATAATTGATACACTGTTCCTTTAAGCCAAAGCCTAGGCAGGTAACGAAGCCTCCTGTTGGCTTCAGCTCCGTGGCTTCTATAATTGAAAGAATGTTGCCTTAGTAGACACACCCAGCCGGCCTAGGCAGATAGTTTCCTCCATCACTGATGCAATGGAAGCCTCCTGTTGGCTTCAGCTCTGTGTCTTCTATAATTGCAGCTATGTTACCTGAGCCGGGAGAAGCCTAGTCGGCCTAGGCAGACAGTTTACTCCTGGTGCAACAGAAGCCTCCTATTTACTCTAGCTCCGTGACTGCTGGCCTCCATCTTGGCTGGGTTAATTTGCATACAGCCGCTCTGATTGGCTGGTGGGCATGGCTTAGGCATCCCGTAGAAATGGTCAATTTTAATATTACTCTTTTATTAGATTAGATTAACCCAGCCAAGATGGCAGCCGACAGCCACGGAGCTGGAACAAGCAGGAGGCTTGCCCCTGCAATGGAGCAAGCTAAGGTTCCTGTCTGCCTAGGCCAGCTGTGGCCTCGGCTCAAGGGCTCAAGGCAACAAAGTTTCAATAATAGAAGATAAACAAACCTCAGATACCTGCTTCCAGCCTTGGGCTCAAGGAAGCTCTGGGGGCCTGGGTTGTCAGGGACAACCCGACCTGGGCTCCGGTTAAAGCAATTAAGTTTCAACTTTAGAAGTTAAATAAATCCCAGATACCAGTTTCCAGCCAGCCTCGCTGCAAACATCCATCAGCCACTCACCCAAGCTGGCCAGGTACCCCAGCAGGACCCCCACCCTGATTCAGGACACCCTTCAGGGCAAATCAGCTGGCCCCCACCCATGCACCAGGCCTCTATCCTATATAATAAAAGCTTAATATGAAAATTGACCCTAACAGCAGAACAACTGGGAATGACTGGTCACTATGACACACACTGACCACCACGGGGCAGACTCTCAATGCAGGAGCTGCCCCCTGGTGGTCAGTGTGCTCCCACGGGGGGGAGCTCTGCTCAGCCACAAGCCAGGCTGCCAGTTGTCAGCACAGCAGTGGTGGCAGGAGCTTCTCCCACCTCCTCAGCAGAGCTAAGGATGTCCAACTGCAGCTTAGGCCTGCTCCCCGCTGGCAAGTGAACATCCACCGAGGACCCCTGGGTTGCCAAAGGAATGTCTGGCTGCCATCTTACGCCCGATTGCCCAGGGAGTAGGCCTAAGCCAGCAGGTGGACATCTCCCTAGGGCTCCCAGGTTGCTAGAGGACACAGGCCGTGCTGAGGGACATCCCTGACTGCACAAATTTTTGTGCACTAGGCCTCTAGTGTAATAATAAACTCCTTACACTTCAGAGTTTCAAAACTAGTCGGACCTTACCATCAGTGTGAAACATAGTAAAATAAATGTGAAAGTTTCCACTTTTACTTTACTTTTCTTTCTTTCTTTTTTTTCCTGAAAAAGCCACTCCCTGCCTGTGAAAAAAAGGGTAGATTGTAATCCTAATGCCTGTGAGCAGGACCACTACTTTGAGTTGGCCTTGCTCTGCAAACATCTCTCTGGGTCAACTTTGTCCCTTATTGCTTCATGGTCTCTCCTGCTTGTCTGTTACTGGGTTTGGGTAGCAGGTGATGAATTGTGCGTTTGAATGTTGCCCAAGAGTCAATCAAGTTTAAAGCAGGAACTTGATTTCCTCAGGAGTGTTAGGCAGTTGAAAATGATGTAAACAGCATCTTTGGCTGCTTAAGCAAATATTAGCACTGTCACCAAGCACACAGCGAGGCAGTGTCTAACTTTTCTAGGTCTTTAGCCACTTGATGCTTTTTAGTCTATCAGGGAATATTTGAAAGAAACAAACAACACAAGAGCGTGTTAGAGATGATGTGTTTATGAATAAGCCACTGGGTTGATAGTAATTAAAAATGTTAAGATCATTTACTTAAATAATTATTTGATTCTGTTACTTAAAAAAGAAGAGGGAAACCAACAGGCCAGCCATAATTTGTGTCATCTTGACAGTCAAGATGATTCCATTTTTGTTTTTCCAACTGGTTTCACTGGTGTGATATAAACATAGCCAGGCTGAAGTCACCAGTTTGCAATGTCTTGTCAGTTTATTTTCCACATGTAGTGGCGTCACAGATTTAAGTTCTTGATCTTCAACATAGCATCTTGCCGGAGTTGCTGCTCCCAGATATGCCCTCATCACCTTCTGCTTGTCTACAAAGCGCAGCCCTAGTTCTAGGGTTCCCTTTCTACATTATTTTCGCTTTCACTGTTAGTATACTCACTTCTGGAGGAGAATGATGGAAAGAAATATAGTCTACACTTGTCTTAGAATGATTATATGTGGATGTATGCGTAGAGTAATAAAATTGGGAGGAAGGCATTTCTAGGAGGATGTTATGAGCTCCCACTCGGAATCCATCCACCTGAAACCAGCACAGAGAATTTTCCCAGCCCCGTGTAAGGGCCAAGCCCTGAAGCGGGAGTTGGTGTAGCCAGGCCCGGTTAGAGCACGAGAGTCCCCGGCCAGGGCAGCTGGACAGAATTCCTGTAGCAACACCAATTAGTATGAATATTCAGCACTGCTCATAAATAACTTCTGTCACATAGATGGGAAAGAAAAAACTCAAAGGGGCTGAGTTCTCAGCCACGCAGCACATCACAGGCACACTTGGAGCTCCCATGGTTGTTCAGTGTCCAGCTCACAAGGCCTCTCACATGTTCAACAAGTGGTCTTTTCCCATGAGCACTGCTGATCCTAACTAAGAGCCTCTATAATGGGCTCAGTCTTTGAGTCAGAACTGGCCCTTTGCTCTTCCACGGTCTTTCTCAGTCACGAGCACATTTTCCTGGGATGTCTGCGCTGGGCACAGAGCTTGAGTGATGACCTTGGCTTGATTTTCTTCGGAGGGTGTCTCGATTTTTAGGGAACACGGAGTAGTGGAGAGCACAAATGCATTGTTACCCTGAGCGTAGCAAGGACAAATGCCCTTTGAAACCTATGCTACAGTTGGGTCTGCTGATGCAGTCCTTGTGAAAATTGAATGGAATGTGTGCTATCATGAAGGTGATTTGGAATTTCAGAGTCCAGTCTTCCAGGTCTCGAAGAAATGATAGCTTTAAGAAGGGTCAGAGGAATTAAGACATTAATTTCAAATCTTGCTCAACTATGCGTATGGTTGACAGCCTGTTACTACCTCTGCATCTGCAGTGCTTGGGGGATGTCAGCAGGAATAAGTAGACTTTTCTTGAAAGTTGCTAGGTGTCAGTGCTAAGCTTGTGACCCAGGGTAATTCCTCTGGACTATAAACATCTGGAAGACAAGAATGGTGCTTATTCTTTTCTATGCTTCTTTCAGCACCTATTTTCAAAATGCTGAAAATACCTAAGCCAGTGTGTTCAACATTTTGTCTACAGCAGGATTTTAATAAATGGTAAAGACTTTAAATTGAAAAAAATTGTATAGTACTTCCTCAGAGACGGAGGTAATAAAATTACCCTGAGGAGTGCTTAGGAAGGGGCATACTTCTGAGTTATATTCATTAAACATTGCATGGATGAATGAATGGATGAATGAATGAATGAATGAATGAATGAATGAACTAGCAAATGAATGCTAAGCTCACAAACATTTTACTTATTTTCTATAACTGCCACAAATGCAATGTAATTCTTAAGTTCATGAATTCAGAAAACTATGCCACTCAAAAGTACATCTAAAGTACATTTTATTTTCAAAATAGAGATGGTTCTAAATTAAGATGTTTTTAAAAATATAGCTTTAGATGTACCTTTGAGTGGCATAGTCTTTTGAAGTTATGAACTTAAGGATAACATTGCATTTGAGGCAGTTATAGAAAATAAGTAAAGGAGAAACCAAGATGGCAGCATGAGGTATATACCTAAATGCACAGCCTCCACACCTATATTATAGAAATACAACCATTCAGATAAACGGCCATCCTCCAGAACCAAGGGAGGGGAACCGTTACACCTAGAAAGCAAGAGGAGTGCTCTGAGACTGAACAGAAGCTCCTGGCGCCCAAGGTACGGAAGCGAAACGGAGGCAGCAGCGCGCGGCAGGGTGGGTGAAAGGGAGCGGCAGCGGAGATCGGGTCCCCGGCTCAGAAGATTAAAAACTCCCGGGTCACACTGAATGCAACGTGGGCTGTAGGGCAACGGGGCGGTGAAAGACCAGTGGCGTTCTAGAAGTGCTATTCGCAGCTATCACTTACGCGGAGATTCCGGGACTGAGAACCGTG
>PVJC01007160.1:0-52469 GCA_004026665.1 Murina feae
CTCCAGACCCCTTCCGGGGATCAGGGAGCAGGAAAAGGCTGGCCTGACCATGAGGCGGGGTTTTCCCTGCTTTCTGGTGGCTGGAGGAAGATGGGCAGTAGGCAAGCTTGGGAGGCAGGCCGCACCCAGCCCTGGTCACAGCTCAAAAAAGAGAACAACATGCAGGGGAGGGCAAGAGTCTGAGAGATCATCATAGAGGAGGTGCCTGCTCCAAGCCTCCACGGTGTGCCTGGGGGCAGGCCCCCGGCAGGTAGACACACACAGGAGGACTGCTCGGAGCCTCAGATGTGGCTGGGGGCAGGTCCCCAGTGACGATACACACACACACACACACACACACACACACACACACACACACACACACAGAAGGCGCCTGGCAGACTGGGGCCATCATAGGACATCCACTGAGGGGTCCCAGACTGTGAGAGGGCACAGGCCGGGCTGAGGGACTCTCTGCACCCCGAGTGCACAAATTTTTGTGCACCGGGCCCCTAGTATAGTAATAGGTATAAATAGCCAGTAGTTCCTGGTGCATGGCAGGGAGTCCATAAATGTCTGTATTTTAGAGTAGGCTCTATACAGGTGAAGGGTATGGGCCTTCAGACTCCCCCAGACCTGGGCTTGAATTCTGCATGTTACCAACTAGCCATTTGACCTTAAGCAGACCACTCAGGAGGCTTTCTGAGTCTCCATTTGCTCCTCTGTCAAATGGACATAGCTTAAGTACCGGTGTGCGCATGTATGGTCAGGATTAAATGCAATCAGATATGTCGAATGCACAGTGGGCTGAGCTCAGTTCCTGCACAGCTTGGCTGCTCTTGCTATTCTGATTGTCCTCTAAAGCTTGACTTGGTCACCGAAGGACCTTGGGGGTAGAATTTAGTCTGGAAATGTGCTGCTGGTGCCCATGCTCCTTCTCCTTGCCTTGCCCTCGGCCCCTAGTGGGGCTAGAGAAGCTCTTGAGCCAACTCATGGTGGGGGGTGGAGGTAGGTGGAGGTCTCTGGGGCCAGGACCCAGGTGTGGCATCCTGGGTGGTGAGCATCAGAATAATGGTGACGTCGTGTGTACTGAGTGCATGTACATCCTCTCCACAGAATTCTTCTAGCAGCCCTGGCGGGTGGTTTTCTTTCCATCATCCCCTTCAGCAGATGTGGTAACTGTGAGGTTGCATGATTTCCAGCGGTCGCATAGGCTAGTCAGAGTGAGGCAGCGGAGATGTGAATCCAGCACAGGACCCCAGTTAGTCCACTGTGCTTTATCCACCAGGACACTGGGTTGCCCAGACCACGAAAGGGACAGGGAAATAGACTCCCTGTGAGCCAGTAGTTCACAAGAGGGACCCCAAAGTGGCCACTCCTTTCATGTGTGGTTTCTCTATGCGTAAGGTGACCAGACGTCCCGCTTTTGAACAATTTGTCCTGCGTCCCACAGTATTTTTAAAAAGTCCCGATTTTTGGAAAGAGACACATGTACTACTCTTTGTAATATTTTAAGTAATAATAATAATAATAATAAAAACACCCCCCTCCCCCGGTCAATGGTGTCCCACTTTACCAATGTTAAAATCTGGTCACCTTATCTATGCTGGACAGTGAGCGACTGTGTGGCAGTGGGGATCAGTGAAGGTTTTAAAACTGGCCCCAGGGAAACAGAGGTCCCATTGTGACCTGTGTCTGGTGGGGACTAGCGTTAGTTAATCTGAGCTCTGACTCTCTGAGAAGTTATGGGACTTTGAAGCTTGAAGGGACAGCCATGGCAATCAACTCCAATCTCCACAGTTGTGGCACCAGAGCCACCACCATTTGAGCTCTCCTATGTGGTCCCCACAAACACCTTGAATTCCCCAATGGCTCTCATGAGACTCTAGTTCTCATGGCACACTTGCCGAATACAGAGCCAGTGGAAGCTCAGCGAGGTCCAGTGATTCACCCCAGGCCACAGGAATCTTACTTGGTACCCATCGGGGGCATCTTTCTCCTCTCAGACATTATCTAGTGGTGGAGGGCTCATCACCAAAGGATGGATCTATTCTCTGCATCCTTTTATTTAGGTTCATGCATTGGCCAGATTACTTGGGAGATAAATGTTTATTTTATTGCAATGTTCCCTCAAGGGACTTTGGCAAAGGAAGATCCTATCAAAAGTTTGATGAGGGATTTGAGAGACAAACAGTAACTACCAAATGGTGTAGATGAAACAGGACAAATCTGGGATCCAAGTGGGTCTAAGTTCAAACTCAAGCCCTTTGACCATACAGTTATGAAGCCTGGGATAAGCCACTTCACCTCCGTTTCCTCATTGGTAAAATGGGAATAACTGAACCTACACTTCAGAGCTTGATTTATGGGGATTAAAAATATCACATGTAAAGTCCTGGGCCCTTGTAAGAACTCAACACAAAGTAGCTTCTAAGAATGCTAATACTGATGATCATTACTACTACCAACCCTAGCAGGACAGTATTTAATCTCTTCACAAAATGCAGTGACAAACAAATATATTCCCTCAATTCTCAATGCTCCTCCCATAGTGCACTCACCAGATGTACACTGTTCTCATTTCAGCAAAGTTTAAAGATAGGATGACAATGCACGTGAGGACCGTGGAAATGCCCAGCTCCCATTCACTCCAAAAGAGTTTGTAGTCAGAATGGATTTTACTTAGGCTGAGGGCCCACGCCAGGCGTTGCCGGTGCCTGAGGTGTGTGCCTACAGGGTGAAGATAAGGCAGGGACATGTGGGCCCGGGAAGGGCCAGGCAGCTGACTCCGGCAAGCAGATGACCAAGGGACAGACAGATGGGACAGATAGACATTGGCTGAGAAAATGGAGGAAGAAATAATAGCAATTGTGAGGGACTGCAGTGGGGGGCGGAGGGAGCCCAATGGGTCACCCAGCTTGGCTGCCAGTCTTCCCTTGTACAGTCTGCCTCCAACTAGCCATGACATTGGCTCTTGGCGCTGCCTCCCAGCTCACTGCCAGATGGCTGCTGTGGACCCCACCATGCTGACTGCCCTCGCATTTATTGCTTTTCACATCATCATTCCTGATGTAGGGGGCATGCAAAGAATAGTGTCAGCATGAAGTGCTGTCATAAAGATCATAATAATGGCTAACGTTTATGAAGTGCTTACTGTGTGTTGCCCAGCTCCATGCAAAATGCTTCAGGCAATTCTCAGCCTGGCTGGCGTGGCTCAGTGGTTGAGCATCGACCTATGAACCATGAGGTCACGGTTCGATTCCTGGTCAAGGGCACATGCCCAGTTGTGGACTTGATCCCCAGTGTGGGGTGTGCAGGAGGCAGCCGATCAATGGTTCTCTCTCATCGTTTATGTTTCTATCTCTCTCCTTTACCCTTCCTCTCTGAAATCAATAAAAAATATATTTTAAAAAATTCTCAGTTGACTCTATGGAGCAATGACTATTGTCAGTGCCCATTTTCTATCACTGAGACAAGAAAAAGCTAAATATTCCCTTCTTAAGTACTGGATGATTCAATCTGTCCAACATCACTGCCCATTTCTTACCTACACCTCTATGTGCCATAACTAAGGTCACCAGATTTTAACATTGGTAAAATGGGACACCATTAACTGGGGGGGGGGTCTTTATTATTATTATTATTATTATTACTTAAAATATTACAAAGAGTAGTACATATGTCTCTTTCCAAAAATCAGGACTTTTTTAAAACGACGCGGGACAAATTGTCAAAAATCAGGACTGTCCCGCCAAAAGCAGGATGTCTGGTCACCTTAGCCATAACCTGTAATTCCATAACATTCCAGAAATACTTTGAGATAGGAATACTGGTGAGGAAGGAGGTGGTATAGGTGGCAAATGCTTAGAAAGGGATTGGGGTTCTGGGGTCACATCTTCTTGAGGACTATATTGTTCCTGTTTATGTGTCTTAGGAAAATTATGCAACTTGCTCAAAGTCACACAGACTACACAGGGCTTCAAACACCTCTCAGCTTCCTCAGCTGGGAAAATCTGCAGTGCGTGGACATGCCACCTGCTGAGTCAAAATAATAGAGCATAGAAAGCCCCTTAGTGGGGAGCAGTAGAGAGAGGGAAACTGAGGCCCTGAGAAGTCACCCACTTTTAACATTTAACAGAATTTGGCTTTTTGAAGGGAGTCTCATGGGCTACTGGACAGAATTGAAAGCTAGATGTCTCCAGCTTAAAGCTGGCCTACTCACTGTGTGACCTTGGGCAAGTCCCTTAACCCCAGTTAAACTCCAGGTTCCCATCTGGAAATGGGGGTAGTGAGACCCCTTTGCAGGGTTATTGTGAGGTCTGGTTGTCACCCATACAGAGTACTCAGACTGGTGCCTGGCATGCAGCAACTGCTTCATTAACATTACCTATTATTTTGTAGAAGATTCCAAATATCCTCCAGGGGTCAAAAATGGTCTCTGGTGTTACTGCGGCAGGGAATTACTTCAGTCCTTTCTTCCGGATGCCGCTCAGCATTTATGGGAGACATTAGCAAGCAAAGCTAATTGCTGGGAATTGTGTCCCCTCAACAACCACACTATCACCTCAGATCCCTGTGCCTCTTGCTGTGGGGAGTGGTTTTGTAGCTGGAGGCCGGTGGCCCAGGTACACAGAAGTGGGTGACAATGCCTGCCTGGCCCCAGGCTGCTTTCTGGCTGTGTCCTGAAGTGCTGCCAGGATGGAACCATAAAAGGCAAGGCTCCCTGGCTGAGGTCCTGGTTCTCCTTGCAGGCTGGAACATCTCACAGTGACGGGCAGCCAGAGACAGCCCTCCAAGGTCCCCACAGCGGCTCCCTTCAGCAACACCCTCAGGCTTGCCTCCTTGGGCCACACAAGCCCTGCAGATGACGGGAAGAACAGTACTCCCTGCGCTGGGGAGACCCGCTGAATGTTGGCCGAGTTGGGTGGCCTGGTGTGGACATTATCTTGTGAGGAAGCCCAAGGAAACAATAGGCAGGAATTTTTGTGGACTTTAAAGTTTGGAGGAAGGATCAGAAGAGTCATCTACTTATTTACTTAGTCAGTCCCCCTGAAAGTATATAATTGAGCACCTACTATGTGTCAGGCACTGTGCTAGTGTTTTAAAATGCAAGCTTTATTATTAATGAGCTCTGGTGAGACCAATAGATCAGGAGGCAGCTGTCATTAAGAAAATAATTGGCAACTCACAGTTCTCAAGAAGAGGAGGTATGCCATGTCCCGTGGGCCACAGAGGGAAGCCCCAGGGTCAGTCAGGAGGCCAAGGGAGCGGTGGTAGGAGTGGGGGAGGGAGAGCTAGAGGTTTTATTGTGGTCTCTACAGGAAAGGAATGGAAGGGTAAATTGGCTTGGGGTTGTCTAGTTTGAATAATTCGGGCAGGCTCTGGGAGAGTAGAGGCTGTCTAGAGTGTCTGTTGTCTGGCCCTGCGGTGATCAGGCTTGGCATATAAGAGCCCCATGAATGCCCATAAAGGAGGTCTTTGGAGGTATGGGCTTTGGTTAGTTGGTTGCATGTGAAAGGACCACAAGTCTCCCTAGGGTCACAAGGCACCAGTGACAAAACATCGGAATAAAAGGACATGTTTAATGCAGCTCAGCTCTGGGGGAGATGAGGGGGTACATGGTGCACAAAGCAGACCTGATCCCTGTCCTCGTGGAATTTTCCATCCAGCGAGAAGCAAGACATCATGATAAAATGCATGAGCGATGAAAGAGGGTAAGAGCAGGCTTCTGTGGGTTTTTTCACAAGTAATTACCATGATGGCCCGGAAGCGCCTTGCCCAGACAGGGGTGTGCAGACGGGACCATCGCTTCTCTTTAGTGCTGTTGGTCAAACTGACTAACCTGGTTGAGAATGGGGCTTGTCAGGAGTGAGATGGGAAGAATGACTTGTGCGAGCAGAAAGGCCAGAAGTGAGGGGAGGGCAGAGAAGAAAAGGGACGCTCCAGGGCTTCAGAGTTCTCCTTGAACTTACTTATCACATCCCAGCCGTGATGGCTTATCAGACCAGAGGCCATCTGTTCTTCCCCGGGTGAGTAGCGATGCGTTCGAGGATATGGTCAGACCTCTTTGAACTCCTGGGAGAGATGTCCTGCGGAGTCAGCTGCCTCTTCCAGTGCCTGCGTCATGTGGCTGCTGCGGCTCCACCTGGCCCTCTGTCCACACGCACCTTCCAATCCCAGGCCCTTTGGAACCAGCCTGGGAATCATTATCATGTCAAGTTACATTGTCACATTAGCAACTGGAAACGATAACCCCAGAGAGAAGACCTGGAACTTGCTTTTCCTCTGGCTGAGGTTCATATTCTCCCTCCCCATGTCCAGCACAGCATTCTTCTCCTGCGATGGGGTCAGGACCAAATGTGCCAGATAGGAGCCATTTTGGGGCAGGAAATGGAAAGGGGGGTGATTCGGGGCACCATTGACCTTTGGGAGGCGAGGAGAATGAAGGAATGCAAGAGGCAGTGCCATCTTGGAAGGCACCGAGGAGAAACGTATCAGTTGTGTTTCTTTCTATCCCAAAACTTCAGGCGCCTCATAATGATAATCAAGCCCAATTAATTACTTGCCATGTCATTTTAAAAATAAGATGAATGGTGAAATGTTTTTTAGGTTTTTTACTTAATTGAAATCAGTGTTTATACGACTTGCCAAAGTTCTTAAAACATGGGTGACAGGCTGAACATGTCAACATTAAGAAGAGTTTCAGGCCCATCAGATGCAAAAACACTGAAAACCATTCGTCTAATTTAATTGTCAAGTTGTGCCAAAAACGCTAACGTGATATCTTTGAAGAGTAATTGGTACAAAGAATATCCTCAAAGAGAAATATTTCCACACGTCTGGCTCTTATCTCGCCCTCGTTAAAATTTTTTCCCTCCCCGTTGGCAGCGTGAGCGTGTGCTCCCTCCCTGCCCCTTCCACACCGGGACCCGGATTGTTCCGCAGATTTTTCAGCCACTGAACTTTAACAGGTTATTGGAATGAGTGCAGATTCCTTCCTCAGATTTGGCCCCGTAATCATGGAGGGAGTTTGAATCTTTTGTTGCGGCCAAATGTGGTCTTCTTGTATGTTTGTTTAATCAGATAGGTTGGAAAGTTGCTGCCTGCTTGGTTCCTTGGAGACAGGGGTACCTGCTCACTGAAGTGAGATGAATTCTGGGGTTTCAGAGGCATTTCCTTGAAGTGCGTCCAGAGGCAACTTTTAGCCCCTCTCCTTCAATCACATTACCCAGAAGTTTCTGGAATGGTCCCAAGGAGAGATTTTGAAAGGTGAGGAAAATGGAGAACCCAGGCCTTTTTCATCACTCTGCAGAGAGGGGGATAAGAAACAGAAGTGGTCCCTGGGGGTGGGGGTGATGAGAGCCACCCACTGCGTCCCTGGGACACTGGCTTTCCGTCCTGTTTGCTTGGGCCGCAGGTGACCTGGCAGTGTACCATAATCTCCCTGCAGGCCCACTGCATGTGCCATGACCTGGGACAACAGATCCACCTCCCACTGTATCCCAGCCCTTCCTCGTCTTCACCTCTACTTTTGCCCTATCACTTACCCTCTACTCACTTGTTCGCTTTCACCTCTGAAAGCACTTCATCTCCTGAAGGCAGGGATCCTTGTCTTCTTCACTATGTACCAGACACATCGTTGATACTCAGTAGAAATTTGTTAAATGGGGAATGGAGATTTAAATGTTCACAAAGTTGTAGACATAATAACAGCTCTATGTAAAGGAAAAGTAGGGGAAATGGGTCTTTCTGCTGGTCAAATAGTCTGGTTAGCCATCGCAGGTTCCATGCATTTAAAAAATGATTTTAATAGGTGTATATATTTTTAAGGCACAGAATGCCTAAAGGCTGGGTCTTCCTCGATCCCTTTAAGATCCTGGTGTCAGCCATGGAAATCAGCCAGCACTATGCTCTGGCTGGTGGGCAGGGTGCCATGTGCCCGAGCTACTGGACAAAGCTTAATAACGTGAGCTGTTCCAGACCTGCCCTTCCATCAGCATCCTGAAAGGCTCTGGCTTTGCCAGCTGAGTCACCAGGCCCACATTCTGGGGAGGCCAGGCCTGCTGAATCCAGTCATTGGCTTCTGTGATGCAAAATCTGGGGAGTGGTGTGTGTGTGTCCAGGAAAAGGGTTGGAGCTGGAGAGGGGTGTTTTTGGAGAAAAAAGGGGAGTTGTGTGTTGAAGGAGCTTTTGGGAATGAGGCAGGAGGAACTGGGACGTCTGTAGGGAATGGGGGAAGTAAATGCAGGGGGTGGGATTTTACTGTGCCCTTCTAGACTGGGGTGGCTATTTGGGTCCTTCCCCAGTCTCACTCTGGGCATGAGGCAGGATTCCACCTTCCTTCCTCCTAAAGTCAGCCTTGAGCTTGTGTCATGCTCTGACTAATGAAATGTGTGTCACTTCTGGGCAGAAGCTTTTAGGGCAGTGGTTCTCCACCTGTGGGTCACGACCCCTTTGGGGGTCGAACGATCCTTTCACAGGGGTCGCCTAAATACATCCTGCATGTCAGATATTTACATTATGATTCATAACAGTAGCAACATTACAGTTATGAAGTAGCAACGAAAATAATTCTATGGTTGGGGGTCACCACAACATGAGGAGCTGTATTAAAGGGTCGCAGCATTAGGAAGGTTGAGAACCACTGTTTTAGGGCCTCTTGTGACTCATCTTGCCCCTTTCCTCCTGGCTTTCTGACTGAGGGAGCATGTGCCAGAATGGGACCCAAGTCAGCACCAAAGCAGGACCCCATGAGGGCCCACAGTGGACACATAGCATGAAGGAAGAATAAACTTTGCTGCGTAAAGCCACTGAGATTTTAGTTTATTACCGCAGCACAGTGTGGTGTGTCCTGGCTTATACATGACCAGTCCCCTTCCTAGTAGCAAAGACAATCCAATAAAAAAAAACCTTAATTTTTAAAGAGAGTCTTTTGGTTAATTCATTTATTCAACAAATGTTGTGTTGAGCACCTACTATATGCCGGGCACTGGAGGTACAGCAACTGACAAAACAAAAATCCATGAGCTTATTTCCCAGTTCAGGAAGCCAGGCCATTTGAAGAAGATAAATATGTGAGATGTCTGTTGATAATAAGTGCTTCTGCTTCATATCATTAGGAAGTAGAACGGAGCCACAAAAGCAGGAGCTATGAGATGTGCAGGACAGTTGCAGTTGTAGGCAGGGATTCTTAGGGAGGCCTCAGTAAGAATATCAGATTTAAGTGAAGACCTGAAGGAGGTGAATGAGTGAGCCTGGCTGCTGGGGACAGTACATGCAAAGGCCCTGAGGTGGGTATGTGTCTGCCATGTGTTCATGGCTCTCAGTATGAGTATGGGGAGCATTGGGTGAGCAGCAGGAGGGTGAGTCAGAGAGGGAAGAAAGCCAGGCTGTGTAAGACCTCACAGGCCACAGCAAGGACTCCTGCTTTTGCTGTGAGTGAGAAGGCAAGTCATTGGAAGGCTTCGGGTAGAGTTTGTCATGATCTAACTTCATTTTGATGGAAAGTCTCTGGCTGACTTTGGAAGAGGCAGGATGGAGGCAGGGGCAGGAAGGTTAGTGAAAAAAATTCGCAAAAGAAATGTTGAGGGTTTGTACCAAGGTGGTGACAGTGGAGGCTAAGGGGAGTGGTTGGATTTTCAATGTGCTTTAGAAAGAGAAATGGCCGTGTCTGCTGAAAGATTTGATGTGGAGTGAGAAAGACATAAGTCAGTGAGGGCTCCAAAGTTTTGGCCTGAGCCGATAGAAAAATGGAGTCGCCACCACAGATTACAGGGAAGATTACAGGAGGGGACGGTTGATGATGATCAGGAGCTAGGTGTGGGGCACGTTCATTTTGACATGCCTCCTAACCATTGGCTGCTGAATGATTCTTCTCTCACCTTCTTGACACTCTGAGCTTATACCACATGGGTTCCAGCTTTATAAGCTCTGCTTAGTTGAACTAGGACGATGGCTTGAGTAGAACTGGTCCAAACTGTGGGTCTCTTGTGTCCACATGAGAGTCATCACAATTTAGAAGGCGGCCTTCTGGGAGATACCAAGAGAACATGAGATTTCCCTCTCAAGAAGAGCTCACCGTTATGAAATGTACTTGGCTAGTGGGGCCCATAGACTTGTAATGAGCTGCATATAGATTGGACTGGGCTATAAAATAAAATAATAACTATTTTAATATATAGCATCTCCCTGCCAAGGCAGCAGAAGAGAAGGCTACGAGCAATAAAATTAGTCCAGAGAAAGAAATGAAAACCACTGGAAACAGCCACCTTCTAAAAGGAAACAGACTAGAAGGGCCCAACGAGGGAAGCCATCACCAGGAGTGAGACTCACCAGATAGCGATAAAACAGTTGTGAGAGAAGAGGCCGGAAGGACATTTTCCAGGCTGCTGTCTGTTGATCCCCTAATCACCAGAGTAACCTCATCCATCCCCCTGGCTTCATCTTCCATCCATGGATGATGACCTGAAAGCCCAGAGCAGGCCTCCAGACCCCCCTGGGAAATCTCCATCTCAGTGTCTTCTCACCCTCGTTCCAGATCTAGTCCTCCTGAAAAACCTTGGGATCATTATTATCTCTTCTTTCTCCTTCACCTTCTGCACCCAGTCTGCCAGGCCTCCCACTGTCCATTTCTTACCATCTCACCATTTACCATTTACCACCAGCCCATCGTCTCCCAGCTGGACCACAGCAGCCTCCCAGCTGGTCAGCCTCTTTTACCCTGTCTCTATACATTTCACAAAGACCAGATTTTTAAGAGAAAATCAGATTAAAATCCTTCAGTGCATCTTGCTTCCTTTGGATAAAATCCAAACACTTTTCAGGGTTTCCCATCCCATATAATGGGGGACTTGCCCACTTCTTCAACTGCACCAATGACCACCTTTCCCTTAGCTTAACTGGTCTTTTGTCTGCTCACCACACACATTAAGCTCTTTCTGGCCTCAGGGCCTATGGGCCCCAACTAGCCAAGTACATTTCCTAACGCCCAGCCCACTGCCTGGAGCACCCCCTGCCCACACTGTCGTTGATGACTCTCCATCATATAATCATAGCCAGTTGTCTTCATGGCAGTTATAACCATAGGAAAAGATCTTGTTTATATGTACATATATATCATGTCTTATATAGTCTATGTCATATATCATATATCATTGATTTTTAAAGAGAGAGGGAGGGAGAGAGAGAGAGAAACATCAACATGAGAACAAAACATTGATTGGCTGCCTCTTGCATGCCCCCTATAGGAGTTCACCACCTGGATATGTGCCCTGACCAGGAATTGAGTTGGCAACCTTTCAATGCACAGGATAATGCCCGACCAGCTGAGCCACGTGGGCTAGGCTGTGTGCTTATATATTCTCTGATTTCCACACTCATATGCAAGTACTATGAGGAGAAGGACTTCTTTCATTTTTTTTCCCTGGATTTCTAGCACCTAGAATGTGGCCTAACGCATATACATATATATTTTTATGTGAATGGATTATTAACATAATGATAGCAAGCCTTAATTGAATAATTACCACTTTGCATAATACACCCATGGCATCTGTGTACTTCGTTTCCTGCACATACACAGTGTCTGACGCAGAATAGGTGCAAAACACTTTTTTTTTTTTTTTACAATGGGTGCATGAGTGAATTTAATTCTTCATGTCACCCATTTTGCAGATGAGAAATCTCACAGTTGGTTAGTGATGAAGCCAGGATTTCGACCCGCACAGTCAGAATAGAGCAGATGTTCTTGACACACAGTAGGACGTTCATTTCATGGAGCAACCATCAAACCTATTTAAATCCAGAGCCAGAAAACTCAGCACCAGGACATTTCCCCAGTCGTAGAGACCTCTGCCTCCCCACGGGCTACAATAATTTCATTTGAGTCATAAGGAAGAAAAAATTCGGAATTTGAAAGGCGTGTATTTAGGGATTTGAACCCGACAGCAGGTCTTTGCCTGGCCCTGATTTTAGTCACTGCTGATCGTGCCCGTGAAAGCTGAGCATTTACATCCAGCTCAGTGCAGCCCATGGTTCAGAGCCTGAAAGCCAATGATTATTTCTGAAAGGATTTTATTTTAAAAGCCTTTGAGTGACAAATGATTTAGCAAGTTTTCAACACTGTGCTTCATGTGGTTTCAGTTGCCAGAGGGTGACTTACGGCCAAGCTTGGGCGCTCTAACCCAGTAAGCTTACACAGTCTAAGCAGTCACATCTTTTTTTATTATGTTTAATCTACTGGGGCACTTTTTCTTGTCTGAGTGGTTTATTGTCGTCCTGGTGGCAGCATCTCAGCGGGCTGGGAAGGAACCCCAGCTGGGAAGAGCAGAGGAGAGTACATTCCCTGACCCCCGTGGAACAGAGAGCACCGCCAGGGCAGAAAGGGTTAATCCGCCCACAGTACCTGTGGCCCACACTGCTTCCCTGCCTTCCCACGGAGCCCTCAGCTTGGAGGTGGGTTAAAGCTCTTTGGAACAGGGCTATCTGGTTGTTATTATGAAATACCCATTTTATTCAATATCCACTTGCCTTTAATGTTTATCCTGAGTCTTTTACATGCACCATTTATTCATTCCTTAAACAACTATGTTAGTTAGAATTAGGTTTGGCTTAGAATGACAGAAATTCTAAAAACAATCGTGAAATTTATTTTTTTTCTCATATAAAGTAAGTCTGGTAAGAGGCAGTCCATGTTCAGGTAAGGGGTGTCATGATGTCATCAGGGACCCTGGTTTCTTTAACTTGCTGCTCTTTCATCCTAGCAAACTGGCCCGCAGCCCACCGCCTGTTTTTGTAAATAAAGTGTTATTGGAACGTGGCCATGCTCATTTATTTACAGATTGTCTATGCCTGCATTCTCACTACAACAGAGTTGAGTGGCTGCCATGGAGAACATATGGCCCACAAAGCCCAAACTACTTACTATCTGACCGCGAAAGGAAAACATTTGCTGATCCCTGTCCCAGGACAGGTTTTGCCTTCGGATGCAAAATGGCCACTTAAGCCCAGCCTTTGGGGCTATGTTCTGGGCAACTGGGATGAAGAAGGATGAAAGAAAGGACCCTTCTTCTCCCTCTATGGACAGGCCCTAGGCATTGCATGTAAATAACCCTTCTTACATTTTGTCAGTCAGAATTTAGACAAGTGGTCACACACTGCTGCAAGAGAGGCTGGGAAATACGGCCATTATTCTGGTCGCCACTTGTCTAAGAGTCAGAGGGCCTATGACTAAGGAGAATGTCTAACACTTAGTAGGTGGACAACCAGCAGAATCCTGCAGGTGGATATTGTTATTCCCACATGACAGCTGGGGAAGCTGAAACTCAAGCACTGAAGCAATTTATAAGACACACCCCAGTTTCACAAATGGTCAAAATGTGTACAAATATAGGCCGCATACAATTGGGAGATTAGAAGCTATGAAGGAAGCATCTTTCTTGAATATTTCTCCACTCTGATGTATTAAAACACGACACCATATCCCCCAAGCTTTCCTTCTTTCCCTAGACTTTGCTCACCTTCTTCAGGAGCAGAATGGTGCCTTCCTGGTCCCAAATAGCCACAGGTCTCTCCACCTTCAAAACACCAAGAAGAAATTCACCTCTTGGCTCCACTGGGAGGTCCTTTAGGAGGAGGCCTGTGTCATATTCATCTTATCACCCAGCACCTCACACAGGCCTTGGAACAGAATAGATGCTTAGCAAACCATTACCAAACTGAGCACAATTAGGTTGTGAGTTCCTTTGAAGTAGGACCCGTGTCATCCTTCTCCTGTGTCCAACTTTTTTATGGTCTTCATCATGCTGCAGATATTGTGGGTAACTGTATCAGTCAAAACTAGTTCAATTCCAAGTGGCAGGAGCCCAGCTCAAACTGGCTGGAGCTGAAAAGAATCTTTATTGGCTAATGTTCCTGAGAAGTCCAGGCAAGGGTGATTCTGTGTGCCTGCACAGCTGGATCTCAGGTTCTCTCTCTCTCTCTCTCTCTCTCTCTCTCTCTCTCTCTCTCTCTCTCTCTCTCTCTTCCTTCCTTCTCCCCCCCCCTCACTTATCTGATATATATCCCACCCCTGCTGCATTTATCTCTCCTCTTTGCTTCTCTTAGCATGTTGGCCTCATTCCTTTCCTTCTTCTACAGAAGGCCGGGGGAAATGTAGTAATTTCCTCAAATCTCATGGTTCTTTCTGCTCTGGATTCTGGAGTAAAAGAGCTCTCTCTCTCTCTCTCTCTCTCTCTCTCTCTCTCTCTCTCTCTCTCTCCTCTTTCTCTCAGTCTTAGGGTCTTTTGAAAGACTCAGCTGGGCACTTGCCATGCTTGAACTCATTATCATGACTTGAGGCTGAATACTTTGACTAGCCAGGTCCCAGTCAATAGTCCATCCTGGGGCTGGGTAAGCCCCTCCAAGTACATGATGAGGTGGAGGGGATCAGATACATACGCAAAAGAAATCTATTGCACTCTTTTTGTTCTTTTTACAGATAAGGTCCTTGAAGTAAAAAATATAGACTCTAAGGGTGGAACTCAACATTCCCTTAGCAAAATTCTTTCTGAGGAGCACAATTCAGATGGCCATTTAGGGGGAAACAGTCCACTCTACTTACTGCTAAGAAGTGGTTGTGATTTCTTTTTTAAACATCGATGAAGGTTTTAGAAGCTCAGCCTTCCAAACAAACCTCATCTTCTTCACATGTGTGCATTCTCTCTGGTATCTGGGACTGAGATTCAGGTCGTTTCCTTGTACATCAGTTACTGTTTATTTGGGATTCATATGTTTCTTTGACCTTCCGTGCAAGGTTGATGGATGTATTTTTAAGCATCTTTAAATGAATTACAATATATGCCAAACTTATATTTTTGTAATATTTCTGCCAAACTGGACTACAGTGGATGGCTTATTTCCACATTCCTTTGGAATGTGCATGTTCATAAAATTTTACGCCTGTCAGTTGGTAATTTGCCAACATTCATTTGCTATCACATCACGATCATTTTTTTTTTAAAACACAACAAAAAATTTTAAATGCAGGTATTAGCATGGACAGAAATGTCTTTCAATAGCATGTCTTAGGGGACGTTTTGGCTGGGGAAAGATGAGCTCGGTCAATGAAGGTGCAGCTGGGAAGAAATGGGACAAAAGGGATGGAGAGCAACCGAGCTAGTGAGCTGGGTGTTCGTCGGTCTTACACCACCAGCCTGGGCGGTTGCTTTCTCCACAGGCAGGGTGTGCAGCACACTTAACACTTTTCTCATATGACATCCGCAGGCTCAATTAAGCTATATATACGTACTCTGTTAGTTGCAACTCTTGTTTTCAAGAGACAAATAGCCAACTCAAATTGGCTTAATTTAAAAGAAAGGTGGGGGGGGGGAGGAGGGAGCATTTTGTCAGCTTAAATATCCATAAGGTTCAGGGGCTGATTGACTTCAGATATAGCTGGGTCCGGAAGCACGTATGATGTCGTCAAGATACCGCTTCTCTCCATGTCTTGGCTCTGTTCTGCTCTCCTCTGGGTTGGATGCCTTCTTAGGCTGGCTTTCACACTGTGGCGGCAAAATGGGCTGCTGTCAGCGCCAGGCTGGCATCCAACAACCCCATGAGGACATGGCTGCTTTCCTAACTGTTCCAGGGGAAGTCCAGGGCAAATTCTCATTGGGGTGGTTTGGGACCTGTGCCATCTATTGCTGAAAAACATGCCATAGCCAAGAGAATGCTTCACTTTGATTGACCATGTCTGGTCATGTGCTTCCTCTTAGATTGGGAATAGACTGAGAATGGGGGATGGGTGGTTTCCTCCCCCTAAGTTTGGGGTGCTGTTTTTAGAAGAAGGTGGAGGATACTGTGCAGGAAAAAGGATGAGTGGTCCACTAGGCCTACCTTTTGGAAAGGTGCAGTGGCCACACCACACCCCCTCAGAATTAGGAGCCAGGAATTTCAGGATGAGGATTCTAGAAGAACCTTCACAAATCATGAAGACAGGTGAGATTCAGGACTGGTTTTAGCTTTTATTTTTCAAATTAAATACTCTGCCAGATGCCAGTAAATGCCTTTGGTTGAGTTGAAGCTGAAGGACCCAGCCCCAATATGCTAAATCTTCCTTCTTATCTCTCTGAGGGTCTTCCATGAACTCCCAAGACCTATATGTGATCATCCCTGCATTCATATAAAACCATAATGGGCACATGGAAAAATGAAAACTCAGGGGTGTAAAGGAATTTGCCCAAGAACAAAAGCTTGTCACCTTCACCTTCCAAGGTGATAGAGCTGCTTCTAAATAGCAAGATGTCCGGTTTTTAACCCAACACTTTTCTCCTCTCTCTCTTTCTCTCTAAGAAAAGAAGCAATAGTTTGGTGTACTTACTACTGGGAATATGCTTACATCACTTAACCCATCTGCCTGAACTGATGAAGTCATATTTACTTTAGCCATTGATACGTTGATGCGCCAGTCTTTCAAGTTTGCCTCCTAAGCCATAGGGACGAGTCTGGAACACTCTCTGCCCTTTGGCTCCCAGTGTCTTGCTTGGGGAAAAGGTTCAGTGTCTCAGAAAGGGAAGGTTAGGGCTTAAGGGGCCGATAGTCTGCCATGACAGTGGCCCAGGCACCCTGCCACAGCAGTGGGTTTCTGATCAGTCGTTTCCCTTTTGATCATATTTCTAACACATATTGGTCTAAGACTTGCCCATATGATAGCGCTTTCTCTGAAACTTTTCCAGTTATCTCTTCCTTTGTTGCATAACAAACTACCCCAAAACTTAGTGGCTGAAATAACCATTTTCTTGTATCTCACAATGTGTGGCTCAGAAATTCCATCAGGGCTCAGCTGGACAGTTTGGCTCCGTGTGGTGCGGACTGAGGTCACACCGAAGGATATGCAGCAGGTGGCTGGGCTGGAGCAAGTCCAAGAAGGCTTCAGTGCATGCTTGTGCCTCAGCGGGGGCCGCTGGAGACTGGCCTCACAGGGCCCTGCTTCTCTGTTTCTTGGCAGAGTCTCCCTGTGGCTCTCCATCTGGGTAGTCTGGTTCCTTGCATGGCCACTTAGGGCACCGGGAAACCGAGGCAGAAGCTGCTGGTCCTGTGGAGGCAGGACCATAGCATCCCTTTCACCATACTCGGTTGGTCAGAGCAGTCACAAGCCAGAGCAGAATCAGGAGGGCAAATGGCCTCCTCTCCTCGGGGCCACCTTTAATCCACAAGGTGCCTTGTCCTCTGTCGCCGTTTACAGAAATCTGTGCATTTTTAAAGGATGTCTGAGCTGCGGCTTTGGATTGACTTGGCTGAAGCAGTGTCCCTTGTCCAGTGAAGGAGCTCCCAGGAGGGTAAATAAGGTGAATTTCTGCGTCAGAGGCCCCTGGGGCAGAGCTGCTCAGACTGCCCTGGCATGTGCTTCCCAGGGGGATCTTGTGAAAATGCAGACTCTGACACAGCAGGTGTGTAGTGAGGCCTGACGTTCTGCATATCTATCTCCCAGGGGAGCCTTGAGAACATGGGGGTTCAAGGCCCACAAGTAGAGAACAAGGCCCTAGAACAGTGGTTCTCAACCGTGGCTGCACATTAGAGTCACCTGGGAATCTCTTTAAAATCCTGATTCCTGGGCCTCATCCTCCGGAAATTCTGTGTCTTTGTTATGGGGTGGGGCCACAACATTAGTAACAAAGAAACAGAATTTCTTTGTAACAAAGAAACAGAGAAGGACTTAGGGATCCCAGAACCCAAAATAAAAAATGCAGACTTAGGAGGAAGCTAGCTAGGGAGGGAGCCACCCAGAAACAGAGGCCTCCCTATGGAAAGAGACCATCAGCCCCAGGGACAGTAAGGGCACGGATGTTCCCACAGCCATTTCCTTGGGCCTCCAGCAGCCTTTCTCGGGCAATGCTGTCATCATTCCTATGTCGCTGAGCAGGAGCCTGAGACTGCGGGAAGATTGGACACTGGCCACAACCAGCATGGACTCTGCAGGAGTGTAGCTTGGGGGCACCTTGGTTTGCCCTGATGAGGGGAGAAAGCAGTGCCCACTGCGTAGGGCTGGTGTGATGGCCCATGCAGGGCAGGCAGCGCAGAGCAGGGCTCTGGGATGTGCTCAGTAAGTGGGAGCTACGGCACCCCTTTTGAGTATTCTGATTCCGTGAAAAACATTCCATTGCCTCCAGGTATGTGAACCTAGGCTAGAGAGCCCTGGGTGGGGACAGCTGTTGAAAGGACTCAAATGACAGGATCTCTTTAAGTTCCCTCCACCCAGTAGTTCTCAACTTCTGGCAGCTCGTGGCTGGAGGTCAGGGAGTTGCTACAAAATGCACAGGGCAGCCCCACAACGACTATGGGGCCCAACGTCAGTGGGCCTGACGTTCTGTTTGAGATCCAGCCTGGCATTCTACAATAGTTTCTTGACTGGGAACTCCATCTCTGTCACACTTTATACTAAGATAGAGCTTGGCAAACTGTTCTGTGAGCCGAACACAGCCTGTTTTTGTAAATAAAGTTTTATTGGAACACAGCCATAGCCATTCATTTACCTGGGGCAGCTTTGGAGGTTCAATGAACTTGTCACCACCATGCTGACCGCCTGCCAGAGAAGAGCTGGGCTGAGGAGGGGTGGCGGGGCCATCGATCGCTCCTGGTACTTCATGACTCCAGGGGGTGCTTCACCTCTGGGCTAACGTTTCTTCAGCAGCCCAGCCCAGATAAGGCTCCTTGCCCCCACCTTGCTCCAGAGGGTGGGGATGGATGAGATCATGTCTGAGCAGCCCCGGTGAGCTCCTGTGAGATAGGATGGCCATCCATACCCCATGGGGTAAGTGCCTTGTTCCCCTAGAAACTGATGATTCAGCATGAAATATGGCCTTGCCCGGGACGGAGCTAAAACAGGCCGAAGTCTGGGGTCAGGCCCTTGCTGGAAGAGAAGGATTAAAAAGAAATTAATCTCTCTTGTTCTCTCTTTGTTCGCCATCTCCAGTGGAGAGGGGCCAAAGGCAAGGAGGACGTTGATGGATGGACCGAGGGTGTTGTCCTCAGAGGCCTCTCTGGGTGGAGTTTGGAGGAATCTAGGCTGCACCCCGAAGACCTCGCCCACCAGGGCTCAGGCCCATCCATCAGGGGCCTCGTTTCATCAGCCAGGTCTCTCGGGACACACGTGTTGTCTGACGTGGCTAATTTAAATGTCTAGCATTGATTTCCAACAACTTTGTTCCTAAACAGGTGGCGATTGAGACCTAAAATAAGCTACTGAGGGAGGACCCCCTGAGAGGTGGGAGTTCGGGTTGGTAAGATATGAGGGGGGTAGGTTTTACGGGCGCCCGGAGCTGTGGCTTCAGCCCCTAGGCGGTGTGTGGGCGCTGGGTGTGTGCATACATCTCACCCTGTGCCCCCAGTAAGCCACTGCGAGAGGAGACCGTGGCCAGAACTACACTCCAGAACTACACTACTGCCTGCAATGGGAACCTGAGTTGGAGAAAGGTTTCTTTCAGGGAAGGAAGGAAGATGTAGAAAAACTTGCAGAAGGCAGAGCAGTCCGGGAAGGAAAACATTTCTGTGGTTCAGACCTAGAGGGATGCGTGGAGTGAACACAGCTGGGCTGGCTCAGACACCAGGGACGAGGGGGAAGCTGGTCGGGGAGCCCGGCTGCAGGGAACCCGTGCCAGACGGAGCTGCGTGCCGCGGGCGATCCAGAGGTGAGGCTCCAGCCTCCGCCTTCTGCCTCCATCGGCCAGTGCTCCCTGCGCATCTGCCTCTCCAGACCTTTCTGAGGGACTAAAATGAGGGGTTTTGCTAGGGAAAGGCTCACGTCCCCACTGCGAGCCATGCCCACTTTCGGCCATTTCCATCCGAGCCGCCCCTCTGGAGGGCCACAGAGCAAGGATGGATCAAAAGTTTGGCATGTAAACCACTGTTTACCCCTCTATCTCTAACACGTTCCACACTTCAGAGATTTTTGGCCCATTGCATGGTATGAGGCGCATATTAAAAACACACCCCAAACATGTAAACTCTCAGACAATAGCATTGCAGAGCAAAGCATAATATTATTTAAAATCTGGGCGAAAGGTCGCCAATACAGAAACTTCTCTGGAGCTGCGAGGGATGCTCGCAGAAGGATGAGAGTCACTTGATGAGCCTCAGACGGACTTCTGCTAACTTCAGAGCGTTGCATCTGTTTGGCTGGCCATGTTCCTCCCAGCCTTGTATCCAGTGTGAAGGAGGAAATGAATTGCTTGGGGGGGAAATTCAGTGGCTGGAGCATCTTCTGGAACCTGTTTTCCTCATCTTTTGTAACCACAGATGTTTGCAACTTGAAGACATCACTCCTGAGTTACTTGGAGGGACTTCATGAGATCAGGGTCTCTGCAAAGGACAAGAATATTTGGGGTCAAACTTTTTTCCACTCGAATTCTTTCACTCGTACCTGCAGTATTTATTCAGCACCTACTATGTGCCCAGCAGTGCACTAAGTGTGAAAGGCGTAACAGTGAGCAAAACCAGACATTACTCCTGCCTAGTGGGGCCTTCAGTCCGTTGGCAGAGACAGATGTCAATCAAAGGATTACATGAATACATTAAATTACATCTGGGAAGAGGCAGAGGGGACAAAGGATGTGATGCTCTGAGGTTATATGTTTAGTGGTTTTATGTGCTAGTACTGTTACCATTATAGAGTCTCTCCGTTATTATGCCAATATGACAAATGAGAAAAAGAGGCACAGAAAGGTCCCATGCATAGTAAACACTGGAGCTGGATTCAAATCGAGACATTTTGACTCTGAAATCTTGGCCCTGAAGGTCCAGGGTGGCTTTCATAAAGAAGTAGCAATTGAGTTGTGATCTGAAGGATAAGTTGGAGTCAGGCAGAGGGAACAGCTAATGCAAAGGCCCTGTGGCTGGAGGCCATAGCAAATGGAGAAAGCAAAGAGGATGGTCGAGTGAAGCAGATGGCAGTGGCCAGACCATACAGGGCATTGACTGGAGTGCTCTTCCCCTCTGGCTTCTTCCAAATGGCTTTCCCGCCCACCTTGCCTGATTTTAAGCTGGAAGCAGCCTTTGGGGCACGCAGCATGAGCTGTTTCACTCTCAGAGGTAGCAGAACTCAAGTGGCCACTACTCCATGCCTAGAGTGTTCCCTCCAGCAACAGCCAGAATAAGCAACAGGTCGGTTCCTTTGCAGGCTGCGGAGTGTTGTAGAAACCTTTTTCCTCAGCAGCCCACGATGGCAGAACTTCTGCCAGAATTGCTGCAGGATGGAGACAAAGACATGAGAGGTGCTCTGAGGGGGGCGGGCCTGGCTGTACCCACAAAATTTCCATTGCTCGCCCACTGTTTCCCTGCTGCTTGCCTGTCAGTGTGAACACCTGCCATTCCAGAACGTGTCTCCCTCAGCTTTGCTCACACCTTCCCCTCCAGGGGTGCCACCTGTCACTGCCCCACCCCAAATTCTGCATGTCAGATTCCACCTTTCTTCACAGTGGTACTCCAGCGCCATCTCCATGCAGCCGCCTCAGGCCCTTCGCCAGAGGGAAGTTCTCGCTCCCCATGTGTGCACAGGACTTGTGTCCCCCTCTCCAGCATTCATATGTTTTCTTGTCTTTCTGTCCGTTGCACTCATGTCTCATCTCCCCTGAAAGACTGGAAACTCTGGGTCTGTGTGTGTTTATATTGTGGAATCAGTGTATCTAGCACAGAGCCAGGCACAGAGCGGGCTTTTCACTAACTGCTGGATGTTGCTGATGGGCTTTGCCTCTTTCCATCACATAGCAGCTCTTTTTAACTATCTCAGTTGTGAGTGAAAGAAAAAAATCTCTCAGAAATCCCATATGCAAATGAGAGAATGCATTTGCCTGTGGAATTGAATGATTGAGGGCCACCTTCAGGAACATTGAGATCCAGGGGCTCAATTGCTATGGTGAGGCTGACTTCTTTTCACCCTGTGCCTTCCTTTCCTGTGTGTTGATTACTTCCCCAGGCTCCACCTGGCAGCAAGAGGGCTACCAGCCATCATCCTTTCAGGTTCAGGTCCATTAGCAAAGAAAAGGCTCCGCTCTTCCAATAGTCCAGCAAAACTCTCAAGATACCACATAGGATCTGAATGAGTCACCGTGGGCCAGGGTGTGTGATACCATGATTGGTTGAGCTGAGTCACATGCTCTGTGGATGGAGCTGGGGTTAGAGCATGTGGACAGAGGTGAGGAGATGAGAATTTGGGCTACCATCCTGGATGCTATGGGGTGAACACTCACCCTCTTTATCAGCCTAGAGGGCAGCAAGGTGCCCCGTGTTGGACTCACTGCTGACATTGTGAGCGTGGGAATATACAGAGTGAAAAGATGCTTCAGCCCTAGATTTTAGGTCCTAACCCTTCCTCTCAAAGACCTACCTGCAAAGGAAAGCCTGCAGTTTTTAAGGCTGAGTGAAGGGTTAGGAAATGCTGCTGAGTGAGTCCTTCGGGCTCTTCCTTGCTCTGTCTTTCTCTACCGATGTGAAATGTTTGTCTCCAAGGGAAGCCTGGCACCCTCCGATCAAGGAGGCAGAGGTGCTTCCTGCTCTGGGAGCTCCCGCAGCCCCATGTGGGCATCAACGTGTCGGTTTCCGGGGAGGCTTTCGAGGTTCCAGGGCTCCTGGGCTCAGTGATGTGGGAATTACTGAAAGGCTGCTCCCTCCTGCTGAAACCTTCCTCCATGCTGGGTGAGCAGGGGGTATGTTCCAGCCACTCGAAGGCATTTCCTGACCAGGTGCAGAGGGAGCCCGGAGGCACCGCAGGCTGTCTGCTCCCTGCTGTGCCGCGGGCTTCTCTCGGTGATCACACTGATCCTAGAAGAAGCTGAGCCTGGGACGCATGGACGACGTGCCCAGGGTCACCCAGGTGGTCAGAAGTTGATCCATTTGGCTGGGAAGCCTAACCCTCCCCTCAAAACGTTAGCACCTCCGGTACCCATTTCTCTTTCCGGAAGGCGCCCTGGCTTTCGCCTGAGACACGTCTGAGCGCCTGGCGGTGGAGAGGGGACGTGGCCTCCGCAAGCGGGTCCTGCCCGGCCGGCTCTGCTCTGCGCGCAGGCCTGCTCCTTCCTTAATGTAAAGCTCAGATGTGCTCAAGCTGGAGCTGAGAGGGTTTCTGCTCCGGTGGAGACAATGAAAACGCATTGCTGGCATGGTTTGAATTAAAGGAGAATTTCCCGTTTTTCATAAACATTTACAGTAGTTGTGGATGCAGAGTTGAAAGGTTTAGGGTTTTGGTGTTTAATTAGAAACAAATGCCCTTTACGGTCCTGCTAGAAGGGATGGCGGGTCTCAGATTATTAGGATTATTCCTATTATTTGTGCCTGCGTGGCGATTGTTTTCCGTGGCGCCTGGTACGGACTTCCCCGAGGTGGCTGGTGTGGCGGGGAGTGGGACCCGTAGAGTCACTGGTGAGGTTTCTGTCTGGGAGCCAGGCTTGGGGCCCCGCCTCGCAGGCTCCCTTCCTTCCTTTCCAGGGCCCTGGGAGCTAAAGGCTTAGAGGCAGAATAGCTAGCTGCCGCCTTCCTCGCGCCCCACCCCCCAGAGCAGTGGTCTCAACCTTCTGGCCCTTTAAATACAGTTCCTCATGTTGTGACCCAACCATAAAATTATTTTCGTTGCTACTTCATAACTGTAATGTTGCTACTGTTATGAATCGTAATGTAAATATCTGATATGCAGGATGGTCTTAGGCGACCCCTGGGAAAGGGTCGTTCGACCCCCAAAGGAGTCGCGACCCACAGGTTCAGAACCACTGCCCCAGAGAGATGTTTGCCCTCCCTGAGAACCCAGGCTGCCGAGAGGAGGCTGGCCATGCCCCTGGCGCGGCCCTAAGTCTTGGTTGAAAAAAAGGGCGGCCTGCAGCATGGAGCACATGTGTGGAAGCCCAGCTTCCTGGGAAGCAGTAGGAGGGCTGGATCACAACCATGCCGCTTGCAAGTGCCTTCATTTTGCTCTGATGGAGATTCCAAGGCTGCCCGGGCAGGAGCAGGAGAAGGAAGAGCGGGAGAAGGAAGCACAGTAGCCTGAGACGCTTCCTACCCAGGAGAGGGTGTCATCCATTCGGTGTCTCCTGAGCACAGGCCTGTCTGCTGCCTCAGCCCTAAGAGGCCCGCTCCCATCCCACCGGGCCCTCTCTGAACCTCTGTCTTCAAACCCAGGATACAAGGATGGGGAACGCCTGGAAGCCCTTTGTGCTAGTGAGGTTATGGTGCGCCGCTGCTCAGTGTGTTTGAATGTTTGGTCATAAAGAGGCCATCTAAGTTATTTCATAGGCAGCTTAAGAGGTCAAGGAAGTTTATAGCCAGAGTGCCCTTAGAGCACTTCAGCAGACCAGCCCCATTCTACAGGTGGGATGACTGAGGAGGGAAAGGGAGGCGCTCACCCACAGGCGCACGGGTGAGGCGTGGGCAGCTGGCTCAGCCAGGTCCAGGAGGCTGCGTTCTCTCTGAGTATACAGACTCAGGCATGCTTTGCATTATCTCCTCTCGGATGGATTGAGACACTTCTGGGAATACGTTCAGTCTTCCCTGTCAGAGACTAGGCTGGATTATATGATTTCCTCCACAAAACAGCGATCACAGTCCTCTCCCATGATTTCAGATTTAGGAAATGTGGAGAGGGATGCAGCGTTTGGACAGGTTGAAGCCTCGGACTAGTGAGAAGGCACGGTCCTCTCAGGGCGAAGCCACGCGCAGGTCCCAGCTTGGAGGGCAAAGGCCTCCCAGCACAATTATAGCCAAAGGCAAGGTTGTAAGCTTGACCTTATGGTCCCAGGTGGCAGAGTGATGAGGGCTGCGGGAGGGGCAGCAAGTGCTGCCAAAACAAAGCTTGATAGAGTTCTCCGGTGCATGTAACTAAGTAGATTGGAAACTGGTGAGGACGTTGTAAACATCTTGACCATCCCCTGGCTTTGCCTGGTGGGATCCGACTATAAATTAAGACTCTGTGTACAGACTGTGGCACTGTCCCTCCATCCAAGAACAGCTCTATTCTCCTGTCGGTTTTCTTTCATCCTTCACCGCCCCCCAGGTTCACCACTGGTCATGCTGGACGCAGTTTATGAAAATGCTAATAACTCTAAAGCAGAAACTAAAAGTCGTCCATACTCCCACCTCCTAAAAAGATACTCCCATGACTATGAGTGTATTTTGGTCTCCTGTCCGCTTCTTTTTTTTGAACTTAGAAGATTAGACTTTAAATGATGGCCTGGCTGTGAGGTTTGGGTCTTAGCACTGTCCTTTTCTAGCTGTGACCCGAAGCCAGTTACTTAATCCCAAAAAGCCTCCATGTCCTCAGCAGGTTCTCATGAGGATTACCAGTAAACAGAATTATTAATGTGGGGCGTACAGCACCGCGTTCGGTGCATTTTAATAACTTGCCATTGTTATCATCATAAGAAAAACAGAAAAAACCTGGAAGCCCCACAATCATAACAACACAGAATTATTAAGTTACAAAAGTCAAAACAAATGACACTAAAGAAGAGGAATGATTGCAAATTATTCAGCCACTCAATACAAGAATTCATTCAGTTGGTCGCTTTTTAACCTTAGTTCCTAAATCTATTTGACAATTAAAAAATAATTTTTAAGGAAGAGATTCTTAGAAAGCAACAACAAATGAGCCGCCGTATCTCCTGCCTAGAGGAAAACTCCCCTCAAGTGTTTCTATGGGATATGGCTGTGGATGTGGCATCATGGGACATATGTGCCTTTCTTGTCTCTTTCTCATATTCGCGGGTGGGGTAGGTTCCACCAGGCTATTTTAATAGAACAAAGTCATATAATGAACTTTTTCACATAAAATGCATTTTTCCATGATTCAGTCACTGTACCTTGTTTACAAAGCTTGTAAAAACGGTAGATTAAATGGGTCCCTTTCTCTCGTGTGCAAACGTCCAGACTCCTCAAAGCCAGAGAGGAGAATGAGGGGGAGGAAGAGGGAGGAGAAAGCAATAAATGGACAGGGGAGCAGGATGGTGCGACGTGAAACAATGTATGGCTGTGGTACATCGGAGAGGGATTTTCCTTTCCGGAGGGGAAGGGGCAAGCCTTGCAACCTGCCCCCCAAGCCTACCCCTGGCCACGGTCAGCTTATGTGCGGACTTGCTAAGACCATGGAACTCGTGCCACACAGCAGACCTCCGCTTTCAGACTGTGGAGACTGGGCCCTGAGCACCATCATGCCTTTCCTCTGTACTTGGAGAGGCCAGACTCCTCCAAGACAGGCGCCTGCTCTTTGAGGTGCAGAGAACATGGGCATGCATTGAAGCTGGGTAGGCTGGAGGGCAAAAGTAGGTTGGGGTATACAGATAAGGGACTGGGGTTATGTTTCAAAACACTTCCCTAATAGGAAAAAAGAAGGCGAGGGAGGAGCGGAAGGAGGAAGGGGGTATGCAAAGCAAATGTGGCCACTTCTTGATAACTATGGATAGGGATGGGCATATGGAGATTGTGATGCTAAATTTCATGTGTCAACGTGACTGGACCATGGTGCCCAGGTGTTTTCCCACATTATTCCGGATGTTTCTGTGAAGGTGGTGATTTTTGTTGTGGCTGTTTTCTTTGTTTTGGGGGGAGGGAGTGAGATGAACATTTAAATAAGTGGACTCTGAATGAAGCAGATTGTCCTCAATAACAAGGGTGGGCCTCATCCCATCAGTTGAAGGCCATAATGAAACACAGACTGACCTCCCCTGAGCAAGAAGGAATTCTGCCTGAGTCTCCAGCCTACTGGCCTCTGCCATCAGATTTTAAACTCTCTGAGCCTCCATCATCATGTGAGAAAATTCCTTAAAATACGTCTTCCTACCTATCTCTCTACCTACCTATATTCATTTCTAGGCACGTTTGCATGCACGCACGCATGTGCACACACACACGTCTTGTTGGCTCAGTTCCTCTGGAGAACCTTGGCTATACGCAGGTCCACGATCTTATTTTGTTGAATAGTGTGTGCTTGGACATTTGGAAATCAGGCGGACCTGTGGCCAAATCCTGTCCTCATCCCACCACAGGTGTTACTTTGGGCCAATGACTGACCTTTCAGCCTCTCAGGCTCCCCTGCAACAAGAGACCATTCATAGCACCTATTTCATGGAGTTTGGAGAGAATTACATGAGGCGATGGGTATAATCTAACTCACACAGTTATTTATGCACTGATCCAACAAATATTTACTGTATACCATCCCTAGTATTATAGTTATGACCCTGAATATAAAAAGATGAGACCCCCTGCCCCTCAACTTAGATTTCTGTGAAGGAGATGGAACTAAATGGGATCATCACACTCCCAAACATATAAGCACAAACTGGAATAAGGCGTTTGATTCTGTGAGAGTTCAGAGCAAAGAAATATGACCAAGAGCAGGGTCTTCAGGGAGGGCACCCTGGAGGCAGTGATGCTTGAGCTGCGGGGGAACAGGTGGTGCAAAGCACTGAAAACAGAGGGAAGGAGGCAAGAAGGCCTGAGCAGGGGCAGTGCACATGAGGCTAGTGAAATGACAGTGGCCAGAGGCCCATAGGGACCGGGCTGGGCCAGGCTGCAAGTCCTGTTGAAAGTATGGGAGTTTAAAATCTGATGGTAGAGGCCGGTAGGCTGGAGACACAGGCAGAATTCCTTCTTGTTCAGGGGAGGTCAGTCTGTGTTCGATTAAGGCTTCGACTGATTGGATGAGGCCCACCCTTGTTATTGAGGACAGTCACCCTTATCTCTGAGCCCCAGTTTCCCCATCTGGAATGTAAGAGTATCTGACCTAAGGGCCTTGCAGGGCAGCTGGTGAGTGACAGTAAAATGCCTTGGAAAGGGTTTTCTGCTAACATTGTGTGTGTGTGTGTGTGTGTGTTGATAGTGGCTAGAAGTAGCTGCTGCTTTTACCATTGTTCTTACTGCCGCCAAAAGTAGTCTCTGCCAAGCTTCTTCAGCTGTCTTGCTGCTCGTCTAGAGGAAGGCCTGTGCACTGAGCCTGAATTAGAAAGATGCATGACCTGTAAGCAGCTGGCCCCCCAGAAAGCATGGTCAGCAGGCAGCAGCCCACAGGACCTCCACCTCATGCCACTTACTTTCTCTGGGACCTCGGCCCAGTCGCCCTTATCTCTGAGCCTCAGTTTCCCCATCTGGAACGCAAGAGTACCTGACCTGAGGGCCTTGCAGGGCAGCTGTTTAGTGATATCAGAGCTCATGAATGTGGAATGACTTTGAAACGTTACAAAAGCGCTGGGGGAAGAAAAGGTAAGGCGGTGTTTGCTGCGCATCTGGCTCCCACATTGTGTCGGGCGTTCTGCTGTGGGAGTGCAGCCTCTGAGACGGCCGTGAGCTCCAGGGGCAGGCCTCGGTCCCCGCGGTAGGAAAATAACTTCAGATAACGAGGATAACCGGGGTGTGACCCTCTGCCCTGCACTGAGTCCTTTTGCAACAGGGACCCCATTTGATCGTCGGGCCGTGCTGGAAGCAGGCCAGACGTCGCATTCCCATTTCCCAGACAAAGAGACCCAACCCCGGAGCGCTGGTGGGGAATGCAAGCCCCAGCTCCTGTCTTGTGCAGCCAAATTGAGATTTCTGTTTCACAACAAGTGAATTTGGATCATGGAGCTTTAAACCCGGGACTATATTAGACATCAACAAATGGATTTTTTTTTCTTGGCCTGCAGGCACTGTCTTAAACGTGCGATCTTATTGCCAAGATTTGAGAATTTGGTGGTTCATATTAAAAAATCGAGGTTTTTAGTTTCTCTGGAGAAATGGACAGTCTGGCTCTGAGGACCTGCATGTCTGAGAAGCGGCACTGGCTGGGCCAGGGCGGCGGCTGCCCTGCAGTGGGTGAGGCACTTGCCCAGCTTCCCACTGTCCTTTCCGTGTCCACGAGAGGATGGTTGCCACCTGGTGCTCAAGTAAACATGTACATGTGTGACCCTGATCTCAACCAGTTTCCTCACTTAGCAGCAGGGACACTCATGCCAGAGAGGCCACGTGACCCATCAAAGGACACACAGCTTTCGGATGCAAGGCTTGGCACAGAGACAGGGTTGGGGTGCCTTCACTCCCAGCTCATCCCCACATCACCTCACTGCTGGCACACTAGCAAGGCTCCCTCATGCCATTTCTTTTCTGTCCTTGGCTTTCCTGCCCAGAAGAGAAGGCGCAAATGTGGCAGATGGAAGGACGGGCCAATCAGAAGTAAGTGTGTAGACAGAGTTAAGGGAGAAAAGTCCATGATAATTCCACGTCACTTATGCAAAGAACCCAAGTCAATCAATAATATTTAACCCTTTTATCTCCTGAAATGATTAACAAAGCAATTACTTGGTAGAGTACTACTTCCAAATGGCTTATTAGCACAGGGTAACCGAAAGGAGGAAAGTAGAGTGTCTCCAGGAGGCACTACTGTGCTGTGCAGGGCCCTCCCCACGCTTGTGGAGGATGAGTCCGTCCGTGGGTGCTCACATCAGCTGGTTGCCGGAGTGCCTGGGTGGTCAGGCACGTGCATCTGAAATCCTGGGTTTTGTATTCAGACGGAGCCTCCTGCTGTCTGTGAAATTGGCCACGAGCTGCTTCTCTGGCCCCACTGCAGATCCATCAGGTCCTCCTCAGGCATCCCCATCCTGGCCGAGGCCTCACAGCCTGGAGGTCCCCAGCCTCCTCTCACCCCGTTTTCCAGAACAGAGAGTCTGGGCTGGGACCCAGGAGAACTGGCTTCTTTTCCGGCTGCGCCCCAACTAACCCAACGCTGTGTGTGACCGGCGGTCTCTAGGCCTCACGCGCTTGCAGAGGGGCGTAGAGGAGACCTCCCTTCCATAGCAGAAACCCTTGGTTTGACAAGGACCCACGCCCATGCCCAGCGTCTGCAGCATCCGGCCGCCAGGCCTGCTCCTGGTGGAGGCTGCGCTGCCTGGTTTGTCTCCTTCCTGGTCTCGGGAAGTTCCTGGGGACTGAGCGAGGCTCTCCTGCCGCGGAGGGGTTGGTGTGCTGCCCGCAGAGGGAGCGTCCATCTTCATTATTCCCAAAGAGGAGCTGCTGGGGCAACAATGAGACATTTTATGAGAAAGAAGACCTTAAACTGGTTTTCATTAAACGGGGCTTGATGGAGGTGAACCGGAAACATCCATTGGAGCAATGGCAGCCTTTCAAAGCCCCCCTGCAGAAACGATAAGCTATAAAAACAAATGGCCCAGCAACAGAACAAAAAACAAGGCTCCAGGAACATTTGCCGGCAGCAAACACAGCCTCTGGGCCCTGCCCTGCCCTGCTTCTCGGCCACTGAACTGATGGGACCAGGCAGACCTAGAATGTGGCGAAGCCAGGGTGCTCCCCCACCCCAGGACAGTCAATGGTGGGGGAGACTGGACAGAAACAGGGCTGGGTGAGTGGGGAAAGGTCCTGGGTGGCAGCAGAATGACTGAGATCGGCACAGCTAGCGCTGGCTTGGTGCCACGCACCGAGAGCCCTCTGACCGTGTCTGGCCATCTCCTGACTCTCCAATAGACAAGCACTATCATTCCCTTTTGCAGTAGAAGGAACAGAGGCTCAGAAATGTCCAGAAGTGTCCCAAGGCCCCATTATTGAATGGCAGACACAGGACTCAAACTCTCATGCCATCGCCAGTGCCCCAACCACCTGTGAGTCCACCTTCCATGAGGAAATAAGTATGGACTTAAACTGGCTCTTAGGCCTCAGGAGAGAGAGTCTCAGAAAGAATGGAGCCCAAAGTCCTCATTTCCCATGTGAGTTGGAGTGACAGAGCTGGGGGTGGGGAGACTGCTCTCGGGTTTCAGAGACCTGGGCACACACACACTTGCCTCTCTTGCCACTCACTGGCTGTCTGTCCTTAGCTGGTTCTGAACCCCAACTGAGCCTCCGTTTCCTCATCTAGGAAGTGGGAGGAGCCACAACACCTGGCTTGATTAGTGTCATTGTGGTGTGTAAGGAAGATTCTCTCTAAAATGTTCTTGGGAACCATCTGCGCCAGATATAGCAGTGAACCAAATAGCCTAACCTCCCTGACCTCATGGGGCCTGGAATCTCGTGGAGGAGACAGACAATAAATATGAGAAATAAAGAAATGATGTCCAAATGTCAGAAGACAGTGTAAGCGATGGAGAAAAATGCAGCCCAGAAGAAGGGGCAGGGGTGGGAGTGAGGGACAGCCTTACTAGTGTGATCAAGAGGGTCTTGTTGACACGTTACGTAGAGCAGAGACGTGCAGAGGTGAGGAAAGGGTGCTCTGGCCGAGGGCATAGGGAGGCCAAAGGCCCTGCGGGGAGCCAGCTCGGTCTGGAAGGAGCAGCCCGGAGACCAGAAAGCTCCCTGCTCAGCACCTGGCCCCTGAGTACTGCTGTCTTTGTCGTTCTTGTTTTCATTGCACCAGTTAACAATGGAGCCCCCCACCCCATCTGAAGCTTCTCCTAGTCCACCCTCCCTGGGGAGGTGGTGATGCTGCCTGGCTGCAGCCCCCTGGGTCCCCGCTTCCTGCTCTGCCTTCCTGTTCTCCATCCCCTTCTGAAATAATCATGAGGACAGCTGTGTGTGCTCGGAGACCCTAAGAAAGGAACTTGGAAACGGGGTGAGGAGACTCATAGCCCCCTAATGGGGTTCTCTAGCTGCCCTGCCCCACCGATTCCTCTGGGAACAGGAAGGCTCCCCGCTCCCCAGCCCTGCTCTGAACCAGAACCCAGAACGCTGGGCTGTGCTTCTTATAAAAATTACAGGAGGTCCCCGCCTAGTGGGTCCTACCTCGAGCGGTGGGCATGAGTCCATCTCGCATCTGTTGTTCTCCATGGGACTCCCATTCTCTGTACTGTTTTTGCTCCATGTGACACACAAAAATGCTTTCCTGGAGGCAGCGATTTGCTGATGCCGAGTGTTCTTCAAGGAAGACAGTTGCCAGTGGGAGAAAGCTGTCCTTGGACTCCCACCTACATGATGCCCTGCTCCTCCGATGCTCAGGCCTGATGCTCTCTGTGACCTTCCACCTGACCCTGTCACGCAGTCCAAGCCTTCACTGCTTTGCAGAAATGCAGCAGGACATTCGTGCCCATAGCATGTCCTCTGGCCCCCTGCTTCTCACCAAATCCTTCTTGTCCTTCCCCAGCAGTCACAGAATAGGATCTGGGGTTTGGAGTGTGCACAGGGAAGGTGCCAGACTCTGGGACAGGAGCCCTGTGAAGATGCCCTGTGAGAGTCTAGGGCACAGACATGGCAGCAGTGACTGTGAGGATAAGAAATAGGCACCACTTCCCAGAGACATTCTGAAGATGAAAGCAGCCAGACTCGGTGACTGGTTAGGTGAGAGAGAAGTCCTTTGGAGGAAGAACTCCTATAGCCATAAAAGTGAAACCAGCCATACAAACGAAGGTGCAATGCAACGGACCAGGAAAGCAGGAGCTATCCTATAGATAGCTGGAATAGAACAACGACATCCACAAAAGTGTACTCCTGTCGTAAAGACTAACATGAGTGTCCAATCTAACGTCTGGAATTCATCCCAGCGTTGGGCAGGGTAGTTAAACTTCCTGAGATGCATCTCGTCATTTGCTTGATGGAGGTAACAGTGAGTCCTGTCTCCTAGGGTTGTTGGAGGATCGGATGCGGGCATAGCCACAGCACTAAGATGCTTTGTACATTGTTGTGTTGAGTGATGGTCATTATTGCATTGTCTCCCCCAATCCCCACGCCACTCTCCTTGCCACAGTAAGGATCTCAGAAGTGGTTCTTTGACTTTAAAATAATGTCTTTAAGAAATTCAAGGAATATCAAGCAAGGAGCCAACACTTGGCATACATTGTGGAATTCAGATGTACCCGAATGACTCTGATAGTGAGAGGAAACAACTCCTAGGGGACAATTCATAGAGGGGTTGGTATAGGGGTGGGGGAAGACAGGGACCTGGTAGGTGGGGAAGGACTGACCTCTTCACAGCCGGAAGCAAAGGGTGAATGCAGAATTGGGCAGGGGGAGGGGAACAAATGGCACATCCGTCACTGATAAAAGGCTGTCGTTGAGGCCCAATAAACCCAGTAGCTGGTCACCAGGCCAGATGTGTGAGTGAGAAGGTGGCCTCTTTCCCATCTGCTGAGCACTAGCCAGCCTAAGCCAGAAGGCCTTGGAGCTCAGGAGGGGGTGTGGATCTACTGGGGAGGCTGAAACCTGGAGCTTGGAGGACCGAAAGTCCCAAAAGCTCACATCACTTGCTAAAGAAACCTCTTCTCTGCCCATACGTAGCTCCTGCTGTGTGGACAGTCTTGTGTAGACCCACTGCCCAGCCTTGCCCAACCATTGCTGACTGGATGAGGGTTGGCCACCTTATCACCGGGATAGTGACCTGCAAACTGGCTTTTCAGGAACTGATGAAGTAGGTCAGTCAGGTTCTTGTCCTTAGAAATATGAATTGAGGAGAGAGAGTGGATTTGCAATGAGAAGTAAGGCTGCAAGGTTGGTGAGGCAAGAGAGACCAGGGCAAACTGAAGTTATGAGGTTACAGAATGAGTGAGGGACCAGAAGTGAGTCAGCAGGAACATTCAAATGGCACAGAGACACAGCAGTGGAGAAGAGTTTCCTGCTATCCCAGTTCCAGATGCTTCTGTAGGCCCTCTGGCCCAGCAGCATCCTTCCCCAAACTCTTATTTTTCTCGATTTAGCTGAAGTGCCTCCTTGACTCTTCCAACCAAAACTGACCTCAGGCTGTATCACCTCCATGCCCCACCATCCTGGTCTTCTCCAAGGGAATGGAAGCTGGAGGGAGGCCAGCCTCCAGCCTGCCAAGGCAGGGCGGCCTTGTTTATACCGCCCCGGAGCAGAGTTGGGGAGGGTAGCAGTGACCTGGCCACTCACTCATCTTTATGAGACTGTCCCCCACATGGGAGCCTTCCCTTTTCATCAGGATGTTTTTCTTGATGTCCAGCCGAAGCATTCCCATCTTTTATTTCTTCCTATTAGTCTAAGCTCTGGCCCTCGATGTTTCTGGCTGATATGAACCCTGTCTCCCTGCAGCTCTCCTTCGGAGTTCAGATTTTTGACTGCTTACGCGTGGACAGCCCTTTGCTATTTCTCTCCTCCCAAACAGCTCCTCAGCAGCCTCTGTTGTTTTCTCAGCCTTGCTCCCCCATTCCTCCCAGAGACTGAGGTCTGATGGAGTTCAGGGACAGATGGAAGGACAGATTAGACCCAGCAGGCACAGGAAATCAGCAAGGCAGGCCAGGAGAGGGGACCCTCTCCAGCTTGCAAAAGTATACTACTAACTGCAGATATAGACACTTTGAGAAGATATGGGATCTAGGAGACCACCCAGTGGCCAGAACCCAGGAGGGACCCCTCTAGAGGGTTTTTCCTAAGGGACAGAAGCCAAGAGTGACTGCATATGATTGGGTAGGAAGACCAGATGCCTTTCTGGATGGAAATAGGATGCAAAAGGAAGATAAATGCTGGCCACAGTGGAATCCATTAGAAGACGTGAAGAAGTCTTTGAACATTCCTTTTGGTGTCAGGCAAGAGATACCCGGTCTGCTGTTAGGCAAGGTGTATGTCCCCTTGAAGTTGACAACAATTTGGATGAAAAAGGTGGCCCGTAGCAGCTATCAGTGAGAAGGGGCAAGTGAGAAAATGATGTGGGCGCACCATCTTTTTTTCTTTTTCCCTGTTCTTGGCTATGTCATGCTAGAGTAAGTACCTGGGGAAGTGGAGTTTGGTGGCATGTCATGGAGTCACTGAGAGTCATGTTTTCAAGGGATGGCTGAGAGAGAGAGAGAGAGAGAGAGAAAGAGAGAGAGAGAGAGAGAGAGAGAGATTTTGATCCTGATAGTATCTATAGTTAGGAATCAGAAAATATTTGCTACAGATGCCATTACTCTTCTCTCTCATGGTTGGTGTCACCGATACCTCCCAGCTCTCTTTTCACTGAGCCGTGGTGAACAGAATTTATCTTCGTCGATGTCCTCTCTTTGATGCAATCTTCCATAGCCTTCGATTTAGCGATCAAGGGGCAAAAGAGTGGTGACCCCTGTTTAGCTGTACTGAAAAGAACCAGAATTGATGTCTCCTGCAGGCTGTAGGGGAGAGAAGCTGGCTTCATCACATACAAGCCCTGTGATCTTGGATAAATTAGGTTTTCTGACTCTCAATTTCCCCAACTATAAGATGGACTCTAAAATATGACTTATGCAGGATTGCTGTGAGGAATGAAGTTGGTATCTGTCATTGCTTTTCCCCGTGCCTGCAAAATGGTAGGTGCTCAGCAAAGGGTAGCTTGGCACAAAAATTGAGGAAACCCTTAAAAGTCTTTCAAGACTACCCTCTCGACTTGTTGCGTTTGGGACTGAGTTGATTCAAACAGCATTGACTTGGTGCACGAGCACACTGACCTGTCCATTTTCAATGTTTGTGAAATGAATCAGGGCAAAAACATTCCTGCTAGGATTATTATCTGGAATCTAATGATAGTCTTTGTCTGGTTTTTGAGACAACCCATTCTGTGTAGACACTTAGCGGCACAATTCTTGCATTCTGTCAGTGGTATGTGCTGAGAAATGTCCAATTCTCATGTTGGAGAAAGCAACATAAAGATGTGAACGCTCCTCTTGATGAATCATTAAACTGTCTTGTGAATGTTTCTTACCAGAGATAATAGATGCACAAGCCAGATAAGCACCCAGAATGGGAATGACCATCCCTACCTTTTATTTACAATGCAAAGCCATGATGTACCCTTTAGATTCCCCACCACCGGGTCCTTATCAGCGAGGATGCAGGGTCCAAACCCCAGCAAGCACCTGGTGTGACTCTCATCACAGCTGTGGTCTCGCAGGGACCTGAGGGGGAGCAGGAGTCTTTTTGGCTGGCGTAAAGTCTGTAAAAGTGAGTTGTTTGTCATCTTAATTTTTAAAAGCATGGAATTTGAAGCTCTGGCCAAAAAAATTAGCAACCTTGTACATTGCATGGAGCTTGCATAACAGATGGTGGTCTGGGAGGTTGATATTTTTCAAAAGTTGATGACTTCACCGCTTGATGTCCTAAATGAAGTTGTTTTCTCTCAGATAGCATTTCAGGAATGGGGGCTTGTGATTAGGAGGGAGACCTGAGCTGAACCCAAACTTGGGCCCTAACTTATCTGAGTGACTGAAATTCCCTCCCCAGGAAAACGTTAGATATTTCGTTATGTATATATTTATTGGCTTCTGCATATCTGCACCTCTTGCTTTCTTCGTAGGGAGTGGGAGCCAGACTATAAGAAGAGAAGCTGTTATCTGAAGGTCTCCCAGCCCCTGGGGAGTGAGGAGCAGCCAGCCCCTCCCAGGATGGGCCTAGGTGCCGCCCAGAAGCAGCAGGAGCTTTGCATAAGCATGTGGTCTGTGGGGTGCTGGTCTGAACTGACCTTGCTCTTTAAAGGAACAAAGAGGATTCTTTCCCAGAGAAGAGGATTTTGACTTTAAAAGCAGCTATTCATTGGCACAGCCTTTGTGTGACTGTGGCTTTGAGTGTCACTCCCAGGAGAATAGGATAAAGAATGTTAAAGCTGGGAGGCACCTTCCAGATACTGGGCTTCACCTCCCTCATCTTACAGACGGGAAATCTAAGCCCTCAGATAAGAAGGCACGTCCTGCGCCCAAACAGCACATATGAGGCCACGCTTTTCTTAACTCATATATCTTCGTCTCCCGAGTGGCTACCTCTTACCCCAAGTCCCCAGCCTCCTCAGCGTTCATATTTTGTAGCAAGGATTAGCCTTAAGTGGCACCAGCCTTTACCTAGCTCTGTCTGGAGTGTTCCTACCACGGGGAGCTAGCGTCAGCCAGAGCAGAAGAGAAAAGTGTGCAGGAAGTCACATGGGTGCTCACAGGGCCCCTCCTTTGATGAGTGGCACCCAGTCTCCCAGGTGCACATCACCCCAAGTGCATCCCTCCTTCTCACTTATAAAGTGCAATCTTTTAAAGATGCCACAGAAAGGCACACAGACTTCTCCTGGTCATGGACTTGAAGGCCATCCAGCCTGTGTCTCGATGCTCTAGTCTCACCTCTGGGGTAAGGCATCAGTGAGAGCTAACCCACAGGCCACTGGCTGGGAAGGCAGCCACCTACCATCTCTTCCTCCAAGATCCCTAAGATGCCCTTGGGACTGAGCAAAGCCTTTCCTCCTTCTGGGACTCAGTATCTTTATTTATAAGATCCGGGGCTCCATCAGCATTTCCGAGAGTGTATTCTGAGAAATACAGGTCCCACAGAATCATAAACATTTTACTTACACACACACACACACACAAGAAAACCAAATTTCTCAGGATGTATTAAATCAGTATTATTTATTTAAAATAAGTACTTTTAAGTATCTTTAATTTATCTCAATAAACATCACTTAAGTATTTTTTTTAGAAAATCACATCATCTGAATGAAATAAAATATGTTGTTTTATTGCAGGACTTATCAGAGCCCTAAATATGGAAATGTGCCTTGGAAAATCTCCAAGTGTAAATGAAATACACACTATCTCTCAAATGTATTTGGCCACAAGCCGGGTTAAATCAGATGCCCTGCCTCAACTCCACAGACATAGGATAGCTGATCTTGCCCCCCCCGCCCCCTTCGGAGTGCTAGCATCCTGCTTCTTTTTTTCACTCTCCCTCTATATGCCTAGTAGCTCTGTTTTCTAAAATAATAGATGGACCCACTTCCAGGCTTTTCTCTCTCATTATCAGTGTGATTCTGTTTGCGTTTTCTCAGCTTATGTTTTTTCAGATGCAGAAAATTATGTAATTAGCTGTGAGGTCTCAGGCCATAATTTGGGAAACATTTCCCACTTAAATTAAAGGCTTTGCCTGCCCACCCAATCCGTAATTGTGTGGATCTTTCAAAACTCTCCGCTGGCTTCATTTAATTGTTAAACATTAATTTAGTGGGGAAATCTTCAAAGAAGAGGTAGAGGGATAGAGGAAGCGTGGCTGGTAGGACACAATATTAATAGGTGGTTAAAAGCAAAACAGTAATTCTTCCCGTCTAAGCTTGCAGCCTTTGGTCGGTGGAAAAGAAACAATTGGTTATTCCAGGATTAGATAGGTTTCATTGACTTAAAATGACCTAAAAGCAGCCAGTGGGGGGGGTTATTTTGCCTTTGTTTTTTGCCTGAGGAGACTGAAAGAAAAACAGGGTTTTGTTTTTTAAATCTGAAAGTGCCCTTTTCTGTGAAGGTTTCCAAAAGTGTTTGTTAGCTCTGCTTGACCAGGATAAAAAATTGGAAGAGAAAAATCTCATTTTGCCAACAGAGTTGCTCAGATCGCTGTTTAGTGCCAAGAACTGCAGCCCAGTCCCCAGTGCAAGGCGCACCCTTTCGGGCATCTGCGTTAAGGCTGGAGATGTGTGGGGTTGCCGTGGTGATTGCTGTCAACAAAGGTTACCCCTGGTGGAACCTCTTTGGCCCCGTGACCCACACACAGAGTTGGAATAATAGACTGTGTAAGTGGCTTCTGCTCTGCAAATAGAGACAGGGCTGGAAATCAATTATTAATGAGCTGGGTGACATTGACATTCATCCACATTTAATAAGCACACCCTGGCAACCGGAGGAGAGTGGGGTTTTGCCCAGCAGTCCCACGGGTTGGTAGGGAATTCAGGAAAAAAGAAAGAGCTAGGGACAGAAACCCAAAGAGAAAGAGATGATGGTCTGTCTGTAGTCACCACACAAATTTTAATTAGTATTTAGGTTTCTCTGCCTGACATTCCTTTTGTTACCGGTTTTTATACCAAATGAACTCCAAGGGTTTGACAGGCTGGTCATAGGCGGCATCTCCTCCCTTCTGCCTCCCACACACCTAGCAGAGACTCCAACCCGAGGTGTGGGGCCTCCTGCACAATCGAAGGGAGCACGCGATGTGAGGCTAGGCTAATAGGCAGAGCGGCATTTGTGGTTCAGAAGCCCGTTGGTTTGTTTTTGGGGGCTCCTTTGCAGAAAAGTAAAATGCTAATGAGACGTAACAACAACAAAAAGAGATGGTGAAGGCTGTCCCCACTGCGTGTGTTCTCGTGTTCTCGTCCAGAAGAAGCAGGACGTTGGTTTCTAAGGCTTTCTGCGGGATCGCTCTGCTTTGTCTTTCTAATCCCCTCCCAGGGCACATCTCTTGAGCTTTGAAATAGTGCCCAGCTGCATCCGTATTGAACTGGAGGCGCAGCCTGTGTGAGAGGAAGAACCCTTGTTCTCTTTCACATACGCCTCTGCTCTAAAATGACTGTTTCTAGAACCACTTCACAGATTGGTAAGCCAGAACCTGGAGGAATGAGCCAACTAGGAAGTTTGCTCAACTGACCTTTGAATGACAAATGCAGCCGAACCCGCACCTCCCTTCGGCCCAGACTTTGTGGGGTCTCAGGGCTGGCATTTCAGCCTCTGATGTCATTCCTGAGGGGAACTGCCCTCCACCTCTATGCTCCACACCTGCCCCAGCCTCTCCGAGCATCCTTTCAGCGCACTTGTCATTCTAGACGTTGACTGCTCGTGACAGCAGCATGGCAGCGAGGGGAGAATCCTTGGGGACGTGTGGCTGCCGGTGCACGGGTCTGCAGAGACTTACCCGTGGGGAGCCTGTCCCACCTCCCGGCATGCTGACAAAGGAGGCCGAGGTGCTCCCAGAGACTGGAGTCAATTAAAGGCTAGGGCTTGGGAAAAGCCATCCTAGCATCTCCCTTTTTAATCTGGACCTTTTCTTTACCTTTTGATATTCTAGACGCTTTTCTTTTGCCCTCTGTCAGCGCAGAATTTTTGAAGGTGACTGATGTCTCAGGTCAATAATTACATGTGGCCAAAGTTCTTAAGCTACAGGTTTAGATGCCTCTAATTTCAAGGCAAAAGCTTGAGGTTTCACAGTCCCTTCCGGTAGGGCTGAGGCACTGGGCAGAAGGGGCGGGAGCCGGCAGCAGCTGCCAGAGCAGTGGAGGGCCTGCCTCGCTGCCAGTGGGGTCTCCTGACATCTGAGTGTGGAAAGCAGAGGGCTCCCCACTCCAGCCATTGCCCGCACCCTTGTGGCCCCTTCACAGGAGGCAGGAGGCTCAGATTCATTACTACTAGTATAAAATTCTTTCACTTTCTGTATTTCACAATATGTCAATTTATGACTTCAGCTCCTTAGGCAAAGACTGATAAATTGGGATTCCATAGACCTTACCCCAAACCCTACAACAAGGCCGCTTAGTCAATCAGCAGGTATTTAGTGGGCATATCTGTGCATTGGGCACAGTGCTAGGATGCAGTGATGGCCTGTGCAGACCAGGTTCCTGTCCCCAGGAGCTCTCAGTGAGGCTGGCAAGACATGTGGGAAGTGCCAGGAAGGGGTAGGTAGGGATGGGGGCCTTGGGAGTAGGGGTGAGGGTCACGTGACTCAGACCAGGGACTCAGGAGGAGGAGCCACTGTCTAACCTGAGACCTGGAGGGGGAGATGCAGTCTGTCAGGTGCTAAGGAAAGGAGAGGCTAGCTCGGAGTGGAGGCAGCTGGGACCTGAAGGAAGTGGGTGAATTGGCCTCAGGCCTTTCTCCTGAGAACAGTGGGGAGCCGTTGCAGGCTCTTACACAAGAGAGGGCTTAATGGCTTTCATGTTTTATAAGTTCACTCCGGCCACACTGGGACAATGGATTGGAATGTGGGGCTTTACGCAGTTGTTTGCTTTTAATAACAAGAGATGGAGAGGCTGTGGGATGAGGGAGATGGTCCCAACCCTTTTGCAGGTCATGGGGCCTGGAGAGGGTAAGGACAGCCGCATGCATGTGCCGACATCCCATGAAGCTGCATTCTCAAAGCGCTGGGGTGAGGCACAGCCACGCATCCCCCAGGCTGGTTCAGAGGTTGGACGGCAGTTGCTGGATTCCCTGGAGACACGCACATTTTCACCCTTATGCCTTCCACTGACCGTGATGTTCAACTGTTTTCTCTCCAAAGCCATGGGGGCCACACTATTCTGTTTGGGTCCCGCTTCTCAAAGGACTGGGAACCTCAAGTCATTGCTTGGCACTAACCTGAGGTTGTAGCCTGATTCCAAGAACAAGAGTGAGCATTTGAATGAGACTGAAATAATACTTGCTACTGTCTATTGAGCTATTACTTTGTGCCAGGTTCTGTGCTAAGTTCTCTAGTACAGGTTTTCAGCAAATCCTCCCACCCACCCACTGCATCCTATTTACAGAGAAGGAAGAGACTGGGCTTTGAGAGACGGTGTAACTTGCCCAAGGCACCTGGGAAGAGGCAGCACTGGGGTTCAAATTCTATGCCACTGTTTGTAGAGGCTACATTTTTTAAAAAACAAATATTTTTATTGAGTTTTAGAGAGAGAGAAAGGGAGAGGGAAAGGAGAGGGAGAGGGAGAGGGAGAGAGAGAGAAAGAGAGACATCAATGTGGGATTAGAGCATCAATCGGCTGCCTCCTGTACACCCCCTACTAGGCATATGCCCTGATCAGGAATTGAACCAGGAACCTTCTGGTGTGTGGAGGATGCCCAACCAATGGAGCCACATGGGCCAAGGCAAGGACATATTCTTGATCACCTCACTGCACCACCCTCACCCGCTGGGCGACATACCCCTCTCAGGATTTCACTTTCTGAACATCATCAAAATCATACAGAACTTTCAGTTCATAGGAAACTGTAAAAAGGAACCTCAGCGCATAGAAGAGAGAACATTCAGAGCTGTCCTGGAGGAAATGTGGGCACATGAGCATCCAGGGTGAGCAGGGCCAGGCCCTGAGACACACCTCTTCCCAGGAGGGTCACACACTTTGTTGTATTGTTAGCTGCTCCGAACACCAGGCAAAGGATAGAAACTGCCTGTGGGTCTCCTCCCTGCTCCCCTCACCCCCTGCTAGGCAACTTCTCGCCTTACAGCCTATCTTCTACTCTTTTGTTCCTTTGCCTCCTCTTGATAACATACATACAGAGAGTAGGATCAGCATTGGGATGGGAATATGGTCACCCACCAAAAAGAGTGTGGTGGTGAGGGTTCAATATCAAAATACACAGTGTGTGCTCAGCCTGATGTCTGCCCCAGGGCACTGGACATAGGACTCCCATGAAAACTGCCATTATCAGCAAGGACATAGAGGGGAGATGGAGGACATTTGAGGAGTCCTGAGCCTGGTTAGAATCTCCGGTCCCCTGCTTCCCCCTCTGCCTCACCTCTCACCTCCCCTTGCAGAATCTCTGGTTCTTGAACATGGCCTCAGCCTGCGTGCTTAGGAGGCCTGGCCACTCCGGTCGGGGACTCCCCTGCCAGACTTCACATCTTTTGCTGACCAAGAAAGTCCCCCTTCAGGTGAGAAATGTACTTTGGGGAAACAGGCCTTCCTCCCAACCTTGGCCAGGCTAGCCAGTCCTATCAGCTGGGCAGAAAGGTGTCAAGTGTGTGTGTGCGGCATCTGTCCTGCTCCATGGTGAGCCCTGTAAGAGCAGGGCCCCCATAACCTCAGCACCTGGCACCTGTGGGGGTTTAGGAAAATGTTCTGGAATGAATGCAGAGATGAACTGAAGCACCCTCAGGAGAGGCAGGCACCCACGCCACCTCTGTGCCCTTGAGGAGGGAGTGCAGCTTGGGAGGGTCCCACAGTCGGGCCAAGTTTAGTCCTGGCTCCATCACGCAACACCTGTGGGACCCTGGGTCTGGACCTGTCAGGTCCTTGGTCTCATATCTCAAAGTAGGATGAGGAGAGCACGTCCTTCTAAGGAACTTGGGGAGAACGGATGAGTTTACAGAAACTACGCTTGGCGTTCAGTTTGTGCTCAGTATAAGCATCACCATGGTTAGTACACACTTAAGAGAATCGACAGAGGAGTTTGTTCGCTTATTTGTTTGAGGGCAGGGATGGTTCTTATGTCTGCTATCCTCAGTACCAACTTCTGTTTAGGACGTAATAGAACACCCTATTGCAGGTGATGTTTGTACTGATAAAGGGGAAGTAATGATATTGTGTTGGTCCTTGGGTCAAAGGGAGTGACCAGTACAGCTGGAGGGGCCCAGATCAACACGTTAAAAAGTTGAGCAATTTAACCCAGATCGCCCTGTGTGTTCATGTTGAAGCTGGGACAGGGACGCAGGTCCAGGAACGACTAGACACTAGCCCTGTGGTCCTGCCATTCATGTGGCAGCTCCTGGAAATCAGTTACTGTGAAATGGCCCTGACTGTCTTTAAACCCCCATAGAGGTCAAGAGCTGCCATGGAGGGGTGCTGGGCCCAAGCAGTGCTCCAGCATGGCCCAGGAGTCTTGGGCTGAAGCAGCCTTGGATACGGGACCTCAGCATGCAGAGGCTGCAGCCGGGAGGACAGTGCCCTGGGTTTTATTTGCCAACCTTTTTACAAGCATGTTTAATGACTGTGAAATTTCCAAGCCTCTCATTCAACAAGTGAGCAGAGCCCCGCGGGTTTGCTTTGTGCCTTAGAACTCTTCCAATACGTTGACGCGGGAGAAAGAAGAGGGGCATTGTGTCCTGTCGTCGCAGCCGGTGGCTCGGGGAAGGCCGGGCTTTCTAGGAAAGGCATTTCCTAGGAAGCGGTTTCTATCCCTGAGCGGGAAGTGGGGGCCTGGCTGAGCGTTCCCGTCAGCAGGTTGAAATCAGGGGGAGAATTACCTCCTTTCCTGACGAGATCATGAGTGTGGGTGATTTGTGTGCATGGTTATACGCCAAGCCCCCCCCCCCCCTTTATCATCTTTTTAAAAGGAACTGAGAATCTTTGGGGACCTCTCTGCTCTCTGACATTCTGCTCGCAGGAAGTCGAGAGTCATTACGATGAAAAATGGCAGCAGCGATGCAAATGCACATCAGGGGCAGGCAGTGGGCTGAGCAAACACATTCATGTTCAAGGGGCAAGGGAGGGGTGGCTTGTCATGTGGAGGGCTTGGCTTCCTTTCCCTAGAAGCTACTCCCAGTGACTGCTTTCAAGATGGGAAACATTGTGCTTGCTTTGGCAGGGGTTCCTGCTTGCAACTCGAGGGTTGCATCAATTAATTCCAAATTGTGTTGGTAAGCGACGGACGGGCGTCCTGCCTTCTGGAGAATTAGTGCTCCTTAAAGATACCCTGGCCAGCATGTCCTGCCCAATGAGTAGCAGGCCAAGGCCCACAGGGTGGATTATTCACTTATAATCAGGTCCTTCCTCCTGGTTCCCTCCATGGCTCCCCTCCCCTCGCCTGTGCCTCTCTATCGAGGCAAAGATCTCCTCGAAGGAATGCAAGGGCAAAGAGACTTGGAAAAAATCAGAGAAGGGATCGACTCAGAAATGCAACATAATGAGGTTCCCTGAGGAGACTTCACAGATCACTTGGGCTCTGGAGCCCCATGTGATGACCGTGCAATCAAACCATTCCTTCGTAGTCCTGTTAGAATCCAAACTCTGCTCACATGTGAGCTGGAAGGGTGTTCTGGTGGGAGCAGAGCCCACCCCACCTGCAGCTGCTGCCTGCAGTAACTGGGCATCATCGCCCCTTCAACATTTGGATTTGATTTTCTAGGGAAGACAAGCTGGCCTGGGTGCTCCCTTCTATGCATCCTTTCCACCTCATTCCCCTGCTCTTGAGGGCCCAGCCAAACGCAGGGAGACAGGGTGGCTTTTGATGCCAATAATCTTGGGGTCTTGTAAGGAGATGTTGGTAGCTCTGAGTACAGGAAGATGAGCGGAGGGGGAGAGGAGGCTGTTATTATTGCAGATATTTCAGGAAATGGTTGTGCTCTTCTCCACTCCCAGAGCACCAAGGGCTGATCAAGATGGAGAGGACACATGTCAGAGGCTTTGGCCACACACAGGGACCAGTCAATGACAGCCGTGGCCAAATCCAGCCTGCCACCTATTTTTGTTTTATTGAATCCCAGCCACACCCATTCATTTCCTTACTGTCTATGGCCGCCTTCATGCCACAATTGCAGAAGTGAATAGTTGTGACAGAGACCATAAGACCCACAAAGCCTAAAGTATATGCTCTCTGACCCTTTACTAACTTGCCAACCCCTGGTCCACACGACGGTTTTCGCAAACCTGTAAATCCTTATGCCCCAGAGTAAGTTATCCTTGGTTTGGGGTCAAATAAGATGGCGGAGACAGCTCAGTTCTTAAATTGCAGGAGAACCACTCCCACCCTCATTCGCTGAGTCACTCATTCAAGGAATGTTTTCCCTGAGATATTATTATCCATGTCATCATCTCCATAGTCCTTCCCCTGAGGAACTCCCAGGCTATAGGCCATGACTACTAGCGAGAAGAGGACACTTCTGGCAAATCAGTGAGAAATGGTGAAATGATTAAAGCAAGGCAGATCTTTTGTTCTCATCTAGTCCAGTGACCTCATTTTGCAGATGAGGAAATTGAAGCTCAGTGAAGGGGGAAGTCTTGTTCCAAAGTTGATCCGAGGAGCTCATGGCAAGGTTGGAACTAGAATTCTACTCTCCCAGGCCAGGGAACTGAGATCTCAATAGACAGCTGCATTACTTCGGCTGAGTCCTCCAAACCAGCGGTCGCCAACCTTTCGGACCTCGCGGACCCCCAGTGGTCCAAAGACCACCGGTTGGCGACCGCTGCGCCAAAGGCTTCCTTCAACTGGGTCAATCGTGACCAGTAGCCTTGGAAGCATTCTGTAGAGCGACGGTTGACTGTTGCTCTCTCTGGAGATAAGTCCTTGGTTGCTTCTTAAGTGAGGCTGATTGCAGTGATTATTCACATAAATTGCACCTGTCACTCCTCTGCACAATGCCAGACCAGGGGTAATGTGAGCTCCTTGTAAACGGAATCCATTTTTTTTTCCAGGGAGATTATAAATTAGATATGAATGCAGGCTTAGGATCCTGGCAGACATTCTCCCAGGGAATTCTTAACTCGCATGTATTTGCAGAGTAACCTTTGCAAAGGTTAGGCTACTCTTGGAACAGAGACACAAACTTTGAAGTATAAAAACTCTCTACGACTCTCTGTGCACCTCCCCGCTCCCCGGGTTACTGTTTAAGGAATCTAACATGAACTGCGTTCCAAAGGGCCATCCAGGGCTCACTGGAGAACTCCTCTATGTTCCGGCAGTACTCAAGGATGTCTTGGGTAGAGAATGTGGGTTACCTAGAGTTTTCTCCAACTTTGAAGAACTAAATGTTTGCAATGTGATCCAGCAGAGAGGGCGAGAAAAAGCCAACAAACGCACAGGTGGAGTTGAAAGGTGGACGTGCGCAGATAGTAAACGAGACAAGATCATGGTGGCTCTGGCCTGGGAACTCCCACCTCCCCATCTCTGCATGTAGAAGCAAAGTCATGTCTGTGCCAAAAACCAGCTCTGGCTCTGCCTTTACTATGATGCTCTTCCTAGCGGTGCAGCCTTTGCCTCTCTGAGACTCACTATCTTCGTGTTTTCAGTTAGGGCAGTGGTTCTCAACTAGGAAAAATCCCCTCACCCCCATCCCCCAGGACAGGGCCAGGTCTCGAGGCAATTTTGGTCGTCAAACTAGGGTGCTACTGGCGTCCATGTGGGTAGAGGCCAGAGATGCTGCTAAACCTCCTACAGTTCACAGTACACACTCCCTCATGACAAAGAATTATCAACAAAGAAGCGTTGGCCCCAGAATTAGAGAAGTTCTGACACTGAGAAATCTTGGCTTACAGAGGGGTACTAGGCCTTGTTCCTCGTTGTATGTGTACCACACAGTACCATATTCGGCACACAATGAACATGTTAGAAATAGCTGTTCAACAAATTTATAAAAATATGTCAACATATGTATAATTGACTTGTAAGAGTGCTAAAATAATTTCCCAAATCAAGTAGCTGTGCACAGTTCCTGGCACAATGCCCAGCACATAGTAGGTATTCAGTAAATGGTAGCTCATGATGATGCGATAATGATTACCTGAATTTGCTTCATGCTTGTTTTAAATAAGAAGTCACTTGTTTTCATCCTTTGCCAAGATAATAGGCAGTCTGTGCAGGCACAAAGCCCAGTGGGGCTTTTACAAATATTGGTTTACAAAGAATCTTTTTTATCTTGTGTTTTCCAGATAGGTAAGCCAAGGGCCACTTGGTTGTGCCTTCATTTCCGCTCCCTCTGGCAGACTTTCCCAAGGCTGGGTTTTGTTTCTCTAAAATTATTGTTTCATTGCTTTCTGTTCTGAGGAAACCTGTTGGTGAATATTAATGCATTCTTATCTTGGGCCATTTCCTTCCGATTCTCTTTTCCAACCTGCCATCATATTTTGCCTCATCCTTTTTAATATCAGCCCTACTGGTAGAGCAGTACCCTTTCATGTACGGATCACAGCTGAGCTTCAGAGCAAGCCTGTGCACTCATCCATGAACAGATGGGGAAACTGAGGCTCCAGAAAGTCAATAACTGCTAGTCAGTAACTTCCAGTTCCTCTTTATTACCTTCTCCTAGGGTTTGAGAACTACATGAGATTTAAGGACAGAGGTCAGAGAAGGGTGCTGACTTGCACAAACCCACACAGGAAGGGGTGCCAAGATCCCCTGGTGCTTCCATCTTAACTTCTTCAACCCTCGTGTTCCTGCCTGTTCCTGAAGGTCATTTTGAAACTGGGTCTCACTCATTCAGGAAAGAGTCCTCAGTGCCTCTGTGCTCTGTCTTGATGTGATGGGAAAACTATGTTTAGGTCTTGTTCTGCCACATCGCTAGGAAGCATTTGCCTGAGTTAATTGCTGGGAACTTCGGATTCTCTTCTAGGAAGGGGAGGTGAGAAGCCTTGACCCATGTCATAGAGTTGTCATGACAGTCAGCGATGGTCAAGGCCATAGAGGGAGTTTGCAAATAGTTCTTAGGAGGATTTCTCCCCTGTCTCTTCTCCCCCACCACCTTTGAGTCTAGAACTGGCAAATATTAGCATTTCTGTTATATTGGCACATGATTCCATGAAGAAACATAATGATAACTGTGATAGCTAGTATCTGTGGAGCCCTGATTTCTGTCAGGCATTCCACTAAGCACATATGTGTATGATCTCATTTAATCCTCCCTGTACCTCTATATTTTTGATATCTTCATCTCATTGGTGAGGCAGTTGAGGCCCAGAACCATACAATCCCTTGTTCACAGGGTTGCACAGCTTCCCATGAGCCAGACCAGGATTGAACTCAATTCAGTTGGATTAAACAGCCCATGGTCCTCATTCATTTACTTGTTCATATATTGAGCCCCTCCTAGTGCCAGGCACTGTGCTAGTGACCCTGCAGGTGCCTTTGGAACCCCCACCCCCTCAGGCAGAACCAGGATGGCAGGAAGCATGGGGCCATGTGTGCTTCTGCTGGCCCTCAGTCCCATCAGCTGTGTCAGCTGGTGTCCCTGGGAAGCGGATGACATTAGCGCTTCCAGCTGGGAACAGCAGGTCAGCACAAGGGCCGGCTGGCTGGGAGGCTCAGCTGAGCTGCATGAGGAAGTCCAGCCCAGCAGCAGCACAAGTGGAGGGATTGTCTGCAGGGCCCCCCGAAGCCTGCGGCCCTGGGGCAAGTCCCCACACTTCCTGAGCCACTGCCTGCCAGAACCTACTTACTGTTTGGGATGTGCGTCCCTCCTGGCTCTTCTTCAGGGGTCTCCTCAGGACAAGGTCACCCCATGGCTTGAAGACCACACAGATTGAAATTTCTGGAAAACAAAAACAACCTGTTGGGGCTTCCATAATGCAAACACAACTGTTGCCTGTGGACAAATATTGACATTGGGGGCTAACTCTCACGCTTGGCCATCCTTGGGAGAGGTCCGTGTCAGGCTACGGAGCAGTGGTTGCTCAACCAGGTAGGTCCCAGGGAACCAGTGTCAAGTGGCGATGCTCCTTGGATATCAGATGACCCCACTGTGGCAGTGAACAGGCAGCTTGTGCTGGTGTTGTGGGGAGAGGGTTGGGAGTGCTGACACAGCAGTCCACCCTGCCTCCTGGATTAGTTTGCTGGGGCCACTTGACAAAGTGCCATGGACTGGGTGGCTTAAAACATCAGTGATGCGTTCTCCTGCCGTCCTGGAGTCCAGAAGTCCAGAACCAAGGGATCAGCAGGGCCATGCTCTCTTCCAAGGCCCTAGAAGGGGCCCTCCCTTGCCTCTTCTAGCTCCCAGCTTGTCAGTAATCCCTGGTGTTCCTTGACTGGTAGAAGTACCACTCCAATCTCTGCCTCCATTGTCACATGGCATTCTCCCTGTGTCCAAGTTTCCGTCTTCTCACACGGATGTGGGTCATTAGATTAAGGCCCACCTTAATCCAGTATAACCGCATCTTAATTTGATTATATCTGTAAAAACTGTTTCCACATCAAGTTACATTCACAGGGCTTGAATATATCTTTTTAGGGGATACATTTCAACCTACACCCCACCCACCCACGGGTTGTCTGTCCTGAAAGGCAAAGTTATGCGCCACCCCACAGCCTCATTAGCTGCTTCCAGCCTCCACGTTGCCCCAATCATGTGTGGCCCGATCACTCCCCTTTGGTGCTATCCCACTGCCTCAGGGAAGCCTCCGGTCTCCTCCATGTAGCCACAAAGTCCTGTGTGGCCGGGCCCCACTTCCTGTTGCCCTGTGGCTGCCACTTCCCCGTTCCCATTCTGCACTCAGTTGTCCTCGCTCTGATTCTGAGGCCTTTACATTAGCTCCTTCCTCCCCTCTTCCTCTGCTAACTCCTCCTTACTCCTCACTTCTCAACCTGGAAAAGCAGCTCCTGGGAGTCCTTGCTGAGCCTCACTGACACGTGAGCAGGTGCCCAGGCTCCCTGTTCTGCCTCCCCGCCCACCCATGGTCCTCATGCATCACTGTATGGCAGTCGTCTCTTTGCTCCTCCGTGGCCCTTACTTGACTGCGGCACTTTAAGATCACCTACTCCCCTCACAGTCCCAGCTCATGGCCAGCAAAAATAAGTGCTTTTTGAATTGAATAATTGATTGGATAAAAGAAAGTAAGCAGAAAGCAAAAGGGATAGCAGGAGCTTAGCTGCCTTCCTACTTTTGTGAAAATTAAAGACTTTTCTGCCTTTCTGCCAATGACCACCTGCCACCAAACCCAACCAGGAACCAGAGCTCAGGGAGATGTGCTCCAGAGGGACTGTTGCTATGCAGGGGTTTGGTCAGGGCTGGGATAAACCAGGAGGGCAGCCTGACGCCGTCCCGCTTCGCTGTGCTGTCAGGAGTGCCCAGCCTCGGGCCACACTGAAGGGGCCTGGAGACCTGTGGCCTCCTGTGGCATTTTCAGCCCCCGCTGCCTTCTCAATCAAGGCGGACGACGGCAATGGGAAAGTGGGTAAACTGAGCTAACTTCTTCTGCTTTGGCACATGTGTGGTATAGCCCTTTTGCATGATTGAATTTTGGCCCACTGAAGAATAAAAACGGTAATCCCCCCCCCCGTTTTTTTCATTGTGTTTTGCCAAAACAAGCTGTGAAAGAATGTAAAATATATCATTTTGCTGGCACTGCTCACAAGTGAGTCAGTGAGCTCGCTCGCATTTACAACTAAAATTGGATTCTAACCTCCCAAAAATTTATGACAACTGCTCCTTCTTGTGGCTTAAATGTTGACATATAATTAATTTAGGATTTCTTCCGGAGGCTTCCTGTCCAGGTTTGTACCTGCCACAGAAATATCCTTGAAAGTTTATCTAACAGCTGGAGCCGTGAAAACCCCGACTGGGGCTTTGTAAAGCGGGTGGGCTGTGCCAACAGGAAGGGCCCAGAGAGAAAGGGGAGGCTGCCAAGGTGGCCGGCTGCCGGATGTGCTGCGAGTCGGACGCATGGAACTTGCAGTTTGGGGGAAGGTGTGGGTTCTTCTGCCTCTTTTCCTTCTGGGCCCCTGAGGTGTGCTTTCTCAAGAGGCTAGGCTGGTGCTTTGTGCACCCTGGATCAAGCCGGTCCTGATGCCCAGCTCTGTCTGGGCTACTGTACAGAAAGACTAATAAGAACTATGGTAATTGAACAACTATTGCAAGTCACTGTGCTTGTGCTGCTCTGCTTTACAGGCACAGCTCGCTGTATTTTATTTTCTCCGCCTCCTGGACAGGTTAGCATATTAGCCTCTCCTTGTAGATGAAATAAGGCTCAGAGAGGTTAAATGATTTACCTGAGCTCACCCACCTGAGAAGGGGAAAGTGATGGGTGTTCACATGTGCAGAGCTCCTGTCAGACCCTGTCTCATGGCAACCCTCACGGGTGGGCAGCGTCATCCCTCCCTTCCATCCCTGGGTGATAGTCTGAGGGTCCGGGAATGAAGTCAGTCCCCTGAGCTGTGCCACGCCATCACGGCCAAGGGTGACCCTGAGTGGGGGCAGCTGAAAGGCTTAGAAAAGACAGACAAGAGAGGGAAAGCTGGGTCTCGGTGGGATGCTGCTTCTCTAAGAGACAGCGACAGCGCCCACAAGCCATGTCTTTATTTTATAGCAGATGCCATGAGGCAAAGTAAGGGCTCGGTCAAGATGTTTACAGCATCGTCATGGGTTTCAAGTGTACTCAACTACACGCACCTGAACTCTATCAAGCCTACATCACTCAGGCACGTGGGGCCACATGTTCGGACCACAGGTTCAAGCTTACAACTATAGCTGTTGGCTATCATTGTGCTGGGAAGGCCCTGCCCTCCAAGCTGGGACTTGCACGTGGCAATGAGAGGACTGTGCCCTCTCCTCAGTCCAAGGCTTGAACTTGTCCAAAACACGGTAGCTGCTCCCCACAGTAGCAAGTACAGAAAGTTAGGTGGTGCCTGAACTTGGACTGCCACCCAGCTGGGCTGCAGGCTGGAGCTGGCTCCCTGCCATGGTGAGATGTAGTGAGACCTGAGTCTGAGTCCCAGCTGCCCCCTCCCATGCCAGCCAGCCTTCCCCAGGCCTAGGAGTGAGGCACCCTTGACCTCTCTTTCCTGATTTCTGATAGCCTTGCCCCCAGAGGGTCTGGGGGGCACTGGCCGCTGATCCAGGGAAAGAGAAGCTACTGCCAATCCATGGGAGTTCTTCCAAAAACCCCGCCCCACCCCGATGAGAGCCCTGGTTTGGGAGAGTCTGGAAATGCAGCCCAAGGCCATGGCCAGGAAGCTCAGTGGGTAAAGGTAAGGAATGGTGCCATTCTCACACTGGTCACCTCTTAACGTATGTGAACTTGGGACAGTACTTTCTCGTTCCAACACATGTTTACATGGAACAACTGAACTGCCTCTGACCTGGTTTAGCTTCTGGTTTAGTTTATCTGTGTCTTTGGGCAGGCTACTTAACCACTCTTGGCCGTGTGTGTGTGTGTGTGTGTGTGTGTGTGTGTGTGTGTGTTGTTTTTTAACTCTAACAGGAGGAAAATAATTGTGCACAGCTCACAGGGCGATTGTGGAGATGAAATGTGTGACTATGTGCTGTGGAGAGCAGCTACAGTGTTTGGGCAGGTTCAAGCCTCGGACTAATGAGAGGGCATGATCCTCTCGTGGCAAAGCCACATGCAAGTCCCAGCACAATTATAGTCAAAGGCTACAGTTGTAAGCTTGACCTTATGGTCCAAACCTGTGGTCCATGGAGGCTGAGTGATGGGGGCTTGATAGAGTTCAGGTGCATGTAATTGA
>PVJC01007161.1:0-32217 GCA_004026665.1 Murina feae
GCTGTGTTCTAGCCGCAGCCCCACCTCAAAAATGGCCTCCTTGACTCTCTTCTGAACCGGCCCACATCCTCCCCGCCTGGGGGGTGGGGTGCAGGATGCCGGGGAAGGATGCCTGACTCTGGATCCTGGCCCACTGGCTGTGTGACCTGGGACCAGTGTGTTCCCCACTTGGAGCCTCATTTCTCTAGTTGTAAAAATAGGGCTGAGAATCCAACCTAGAGGACTACTGGGAGGATTACGTGACACCTCGGAGGTGACCGTTAACTACAGACAGTTCCCTGTCTCCTGCTCTGTGGTCTCCTCTTCCAGGGCCCGCCACTGAGCTGAGCTGAGTGGGAAACAGTAAATATTTAATAGCAGACTGGCTGAGCGCTTCTGACTGAAGGGACATGGGAAGGAGCCAGAGGACACCTGCTCCTACAGCAGGGCCTGCGAGGCTCCAGGTCCACAGCCACATCCTAGGGAACGTTTGCCTTTGTATCTTCCTGGAAAACCCAGCTGGCAGGGGCTGTCCTGGGGTACCCGGTCTCCCCATAGGTCTCTCCTTCCTCTCTGATTCTGTCACTCACAGGTACAGCAAATGAATGGGTACCTCATTCAACAACCATTCACTAAACCTCTCCCCCTACGCCATGCCTGCGCCAGCACCAGAGAATCAGAGCTGAGGGAGGCCAGCCCTGTCCTCAGGATGTCGCCTCTAGCTGGTGGGAAAGCAATGGACACCTGTGCTATAAGGTGATTGTATGTGGCTTGGCTAAGGACTGACTTGTGAGAAACCCAGACCTCGGGGAAGGAACTTAGCTTCTCTGTGAATTTAACCATCTGTGAAATGGGGACAATACTTATCTCGTTAGGGCTATTGTAAGGATCAAGGGAAGCGATTGTGTAATGTATTTAAGGCCGGACCATGAAGCTGGTCGGTCAATCCGTGAAGACGTCAAGAGGGTATAATGGTTAGCAGTCCTGTGGTGGATGTCTCCTGGACAAACTCTGTGTGGGGGGCGGGGAGTGGGAGCAGGGAGGGATTCTGTGTGGGGAAGTCAGGGAATGCTCAATGAGAGGAGCACTTGAGTTGGTTATGAAGGAGCAGTGCTTTGCCAAATGGAAAAATGGGGAGAGGCAGGTCAGGTCAGAGAGTGAAGGGCCCTATGTGTCCCGGAGGCTGGGATTTATCCTGGAGAAAAACAAGAAGGGAGTTAAGCAGTGGAAGGACAAGGTTCCCATTTAGCCCTAGAAAGGGTCCTCTGGGCACATAGAGGAGGGGTTGCCTGGGGAAGGGGGGTGAGGGGAATGGGGGAAGCAGATACGATATAGTCAGTGCCAGGGCTTGGAGTCATGAGTGTGTGTATCACTTAGTCACCTGCCAGGTGCTCACCTTAGGTCAATGATTCAAAGGTTCCAGTCCCAGGAACACACCTGCCCCTTAACAGGAATTTTACAGAGACTCCACCTTTAGCCAGAGGAACACCCAGGGGACCCAGGGCTGTCAGGCAGAGAGCCTGTTGGGCCTCCCTCCCTCTCCAGCCAGAGGTGCGGCCCCTCCCCCTGCCTCTGGGGCTCCTCTTTGTGAATTTGTGTCTGTGGTGGTCTGTGGGCTGAGGCAGCAGAAAGAGCATTTTGGAGGGAGCCGGAGCTAAATCCAAATCCTGATTTTCCTACTAGCTAGCTGCACAATGACCTTGGAGTTGTTTCCCTCTGATCATGGGCAGGAGCTCTGCCCACACAACTCTGGTTTTGTGGAAAATGTTCAAATTTGTAGTATTTAAAAATGTTTGTATGTAAATGCATAGACAAATACATACTACCCGCTATTGATAATGGCTGGGATGAGATGGGGAATGTCTGTGAAGAGGCACTTCCCCATTTTACCCAATTAGCTTCTGCATTGTTTGGGCCTTTTATAGATTCGTGTGCTCTACATCATCGCGTTGAGAAAAAGCAGGGCTAACACTATGACCTTCACAGACTGTTGGAAGGATTTTTTAAAAGCTCCTACAGACAGCCCAGCCAGTGTGGCTCAGTGATTGAGCATCAGCCTATGAACCAGGAAGTCACGGTTCAATTCCTAGTCAGGGCATATGCCTGGGTTGTGGGCCCGGTCCCCAGTGTGGGGTGCAGGAGGCAGCCCATCAATGATTCTCTCTCATCATTGATGTTTCTCTCTCTCTCTCTCCCCTTCCCTTCCTCTCTCTGAAATCAATAAAAATATATTAAGAAAAAAAACCCTACAGATAACAGTCCTTTCATGCTGCCTGTGCAGAACTGACCCTCATCAAGTATTAGTTCCTTTCTCCTCTCTTCCCCTTTCCTTGGTCTGTGTTGGGTATTTGTGTATCTGCATTCTGCTTGTAACTCTGACTCTTTATATTTGTGTAATAAGGTCTTCTGTATCTCTCTCTCTCTCTGGTTTATGAGCCAGTGAGTATCTGTGTGTGTTTGTATCAATGGGTGTCTGTGTATGAGGGTGTGTGCATCTGGGAATGTGTGCATTTGTGTATCTTTGTGTGTCTGTGTATCAGCCTGTCTGTGTATTGTGTGTGTGTGTGTGTGTGCATCTGTGCGTGAGTTTGTGTTTCAGTGTTTCTGTGTGTTTATGTGTTTAGATGTCAGGCTGTCTTAGTGTGCCTGAGTGTTTACAGTTATCTAGATGTGTCAGTGTGTATCTGGGTTTGTTTTGCTGTGTGCATCTGTGCATCTGGGCGTGCCAGTGTGAAATGGTGTGCATGTGAGTGTGCCAACTTGTTTGTGTCTCAGTGGGTTTATGTTAAGGTGACCAGATTTAAAGCGGTACACCATTGATGGGGGGAGGGGGAGTTTTTCTTTTTCTTTTTTTTTTTATTATTACTTAAAATATTACAAAGAGTAATCAGGACTTTTTTAAAATGCTGCGGGACGCGGGACAAATTGTTAAAAATCAGGACTGTCCTGTCAAAAGTGGGACGTCTGGCCATCTTAGTTTATGTGGGACCTGTATGGATGGGTTTGTTTCTGAGAGACCACATCCAGCTGTTTCCCTCTGATCATGGGCAGGAGCTCTGCCCACACATCTTCACCCCTCCTCCAGCTTCCAGAAGGCCGAGTGTGGGCGTTTCTCTCCTAGCACTGCCCTTGGGCAAGGGCCAGGACTCGTGGAGTGTCTGCAAACACCTTGAGGGCTGCGCCCAGCAACCCCCTACCTAAAGCCTTATCAGCTCACAGGCCAGACTGGTCATCCCCCTATTTGCGGGGTGAGAATTGAACAGTGAACCCCTCTCCTTAGAGAGCAGTGAGCCCTGTGGATCTCGGGGTCAGGAAATCCCTGCTCTCTCTGCCAAGGTCAGTGTCCAACTGGTTTGAATATATATATATATATATATATATATATATATATATATATATATATAAAATTGATTTTTCACAGAGAGGAAGGGAGAGAGACAGAGAGCCAGAAACATCGATGAGAGAGAAATACTGATTAGCTGCCTCCTGCACACCCCTCACTGGGGACGTGCCTGCAACCAAGGCACATGCCCCCGACCGGAATCGAACCAGGGACCCCTCAGTCATCAGGCCGATGCTCTATCCACTGAGGCAAACCGGCTTAGGCGGTTCGCCTTTTTTTTTTTTTTTATGTGCTCGTCAGATGCAGCCAGACAGTTGTGAAACAAAGCACATCTCCATGGCAACCCACCTCTTCCTTGGACCTTGGGCAGTTCAGTGGTTTTGTGGCCCCTTCAGGCGCAGCGCTGGGATGGGGGTGGATGGTGAAGATGAGTAATGAAGCTTCTGAGTATGTGCGCTTCGCCCCACCCCCAACCCTGAAGCACACGCAAATACCTCCACACACACGAGTTCCCTAGGTGAGATCATTGGATGTTCGGATGGGGAAATGGGTGTCCAGAGAGGGCAAGTGTCTTGCCCAAGGAAACCCAGCAAATTAGTGGCAGGACTGAGGTGAGAACCGGATTAGGCTAACTCTTGACAAGCCCTTAAGCTGAGCGGGCTGGACAATTCATTTCTGTGCAGACGTCAGAACGAAGCTTCTCCTCACATTTCTACCAAGTTCTAAAAACTCCTCACTTGTCCCTGCTTGTCGATGGAGCACGGTGTTTTCTAATTACCAATTAACACTGCCGCAGAAATCAACCGAGTGCTGGTTCTCACTTAACACATAACCACCTCCCATAACTCAGGGTTTCAGGTTTTTAGTCCCCATCAACAAATACGTCATCATTGTCCCTGCTGGCTTACTTTGTGGTAAGTAAAGGTTGTAAGTTTGAGTTATAAAATACGTTTAGACCTATACAACATCTTTTATCCATTTTATCTCTCAGATAAATTTGGGCAGCTTTGTTTGAGGAGAAAAGGGAATGTTCCAATGATAAAAGTAAAAGTTTTTTTTGTTTTTTTGTTTTTTTTTTAGTATTCTTATTGATTTCAGATAGGAAGGAAGAGGGAGAGAGATAGAAACATCAATGATGAGAGAGAATCATTGATCGGGTGCCTCCTGCACACCCAGAACCCAGGCATGTGCCCTTGATCGGCATCAAACCTGGGACCCTTCAGTCTGCAGGCCTATGCTCTATCCGCTGAGCCAAACCAGTTAGGGCTCAAAGCAAAAGTTTGAAACCACTTTTCTACACTGTGTATAGAGTGAGAAGAGTGACAATCTGATCTCAGAATTGGTCTCCCTGGAAGCCTGGAGCACAGAGCTGGTCTCAGGAGTCTGGGCAGAGACAACAGCTATTTTTCCTTTCTCTCGTCTCCCACCTCTTCCCCCTCCTCTCTGGTACCCTCCCACCCTCAGCCTCCTAGGAACTGGCATCGACTCAGAGCTGGGAGCCCGCAGCACTCCACACACCCCTAACATCGTGCGGGTATTTTACCTTTCAACCCAGCAGGGAAAATGGGTGGAATTAGGCTTGGGGCCTGATTCTAAGAGATGCTGGGAGGATCAAAGAAAACCTCCGCAGGGCAGGTGTTTGAAACGTTAACACACTGCATAGATGCCAGGACACAGGAATGCCCGCTGAAGAGATGGGACCTGCCAGGTTCTCCCCTCACCCTTGGGCTAGGGAGGGGGGGAGGCACCTCTGATGTCTGGAACCCCTTTCTATCTTTTTAAAAATATATATATATTTTTATTGATTTCAGAGAGGAAGGGAGAGGGAGAGAGAGAAACATCAATGATGAGAGAGAATGCTGCACACCCCCTACTGGGGATTGAGCCCGCAACCCAGGTATGTGCTCTTGACCAGAATTGAACCTGGTACCTACAGTCCACAGGCCGATGCTCTATCCACTGAGCCAAACCAGCTAGGACCCCTTTCTATCTTCTCCTCCCACTAAAAAGAATCAGATGTGGCTCAGTTGGTTGAGTGTTGTCCTGCGCACGGTGCACCGAAGTGCCAATTCCAGGTCAGGGCACATACTCAGGTTTCAGGGAGGGGCCTGTGTGTGGGGCAGTTGATCAATGCTTCTTCCTCCCCATCCCTCCTGCCTCTCTCTCTAAAACAATAAAAGCATATTTAATATATATGTGTGTGTATATATATTTAAAAAGCATCACATGGTAGCTTCTTATTTTTCATTCTGAGACAGGACCCTTTGGAGAAGTTGACTAAACTGCTGACCCTTTCCCCCGCATCCAAATGAATCAGAACATTTCCGAGGACCCTTTGGAGAAGTTGACTAAACTGCTGACCCTTTCCCCAGCATCCAAATGAATCAGAACATTTCCGAGGTTTCTGGAGGCCCAGCTGTGCCACCAGATAGATATTCCCCTTTTCCAGGGTCTTCACTGCCAACTCTTTTAAAAAAATCCTCACTCAAGGACACTTTTTTCCCCATTGATTTCTAGAGAAAGAGTGAAAGGGAGGGAGGAAGGGGGAAGGGAGAAAAACATCAAAGTGAGACACAGCCATGGTTGCTTGCCTCCTCCATGTACCCCGACTAGGGCTGAGGCTGGGGAACCTGCAACCGAAGCATCTGCCCTTAACCCCTTAAAGGGGAATCGAACCTGCGACCCTTTAGTCCACAGGCTGATGCTCCAAGTCAAAACGGCAGGAGCTTAACTGCCAACTTTCGAAAGTAGCTTGTGAGGAGTGGGGGAGTGTGCCTGACACAAAACCGGTGCTCAATCACACACATAGACACAAACACACAGGAACACAAATCACTTGGAAAACCCACCTCTGGGCAGAGGTGGCTGTGTGACTGCTGGCAGGTCACCCCCCTCTCTTCAGGCGTTCTTGTCCCTGGACTAGGACTACTATTAACATCTTCAGCTTTGCAGATCTGCCCCGCTTTCCACTACTTCCCTGCCCCTCCAATTGGTCTGAGCTCTGAGGGAAGCCACAGGTGCTCCCCACCCCTGGCTGTGTGGTTTGCAGCCTCTGTCCCTTCCTGATATTCCTATAAAATGAAGGAGGCTCAGCCACACCCTGGCCTGACTGTCCAGGCTGGAGTGTGTGTGGGAGGAGGCCAGGTCCCAGGAAGGGACAAAGCTACAGAGCTGTTGTCCCTTTGTGGGGGGAAGGTCTCCCAAGGTGGACGGTAAGATAAGGTTGGATGCGTGTGAGGGCAATATCTGGGTGATCCTGGGTTTTCCAAAAACAGAGGGGGCAAAGCTAGAGGGTGGTGTGGTGCGGGGGCTGCTTCCCCAAACCTGGTTGTTGCTGGTTCCACCCTGGGGACAGGCTGGGCACTTCCTGGTCAGGTGATAGCCTGGCTCCAGGATGGACTTTGGGCCCTGTCCACGGGGATGCTGGGAAGTCAATTTTCTCAGTTGCTTATAGGGCCAGCAAAGAAATGTAGCTGATCTGAGCAACCATGGATCCAGAGAGCAGGCCAGCCCTCTCTGGGAGTCTTAGAAGCATGTCTGTCCATTAGGTCAGGGGACAAGAGGGAAAGCTGGGAGATGCTGTCCTGAAGTCGGTCCAGGTTGGAAATGGGAGATGAGAATGTCTGGGTGGGAATATAACCCGGATCTCTTGCCACTCCCTACCTTCCCCTCCTGACTTCCAAATCAGGTGACCCTCTCTATGGCTTAATTCCTGGGCATTCTGGTTTGAGAGGAGCCTTCAGTGAAAAGTTACATGAGCCACTGGCAGGGTCAACTTCCTGGATGCAGTCACACATTGTCCTGTATTTGGAATGGCTCATGTTTGGTCGAATGCCCTGCTGTTTTGCCCTCTTGAAATTTTTAATAAATTTTGAGCAAAAGGCCCTGCATTTTCAATTTGTATTGAGCGCTGCAAACTTTGTAGGCATCCTGACTTCTGGGAAGAGACTGCTGAAAGGGTCGGTGGGGGCACGACTAACCAATATTCCTCTCCCAGTCACCCCTCCCAAGAGCCTTCCTCTCTCCTCCCTACCCAATGCATCCAGACTATCTAACAGGTCAAGGTCTGCACCCAACTCTCTTTCCAAGTCTCAGCCCTGCCCGTAACACCAAGAGGCAGGGTCCTTAGGGCTAGTGTTGGGCTGGGAGAAAGCACAGGACAGGGTCCAGCGTGATTCCTGTGTGCGACAGTGCATGAGCCAGAATGGGTGCTCTGGGATTGTGGGTCGGATCAGAATGAATGGCTATTAGGGAAACTGAGACTCAGCAAAGACAGTGATCTGCACCCCCTACCCCACCCCCTACCAGGTGGGGAGAGTATCCGTGATGGCCCAGGTTTCCACGGCTGAGCCCCTGGGGATGCTCAGGGGCCTAAAGCAGATGGAGGAGGTCACGCTCTACACTCCAATCATCCTACAATATTACAGTGAGTGCTGTTTACATTATGCCAGAACTGACTGGCTGGGTGCCCCACACAAATGGGTCTTTGCCCAGGACCAGGAGAAAGCTACCTGACCAGGGTCAAGTTGGCTGACTAATACAAACTCTAGGGGGCGGAGTGATGATGATGCCTTTCTGGGGGACAAGAGGGGCAGTGCAAGACTTCTGAACCCACGGCTGGCCCCTAGGGCAATTCCAGCCCCCGGGGACCAGGCACAGAGGAGACCAACATTGCTGGTTTTCTCTGCTGCTGACGACTTTTGTGCTCTCAGGCAAGCATTGTCCCCTCCTGGCCTCAGTTTCTCTGCGGTATGATGGGGGTAACACCCTCTGCCCTGCTTCCCTCCTAGCTTGTTGTGGGATTAAATGATATAGAAGAGCTTGGTTAGCTATAATAAAGAGCTAGAGGCACAGCCTTTTCTTGATCGCTTTTTAAAATATATTTTTTATTTCAGAGAGGAAGGGAGAGGGAGAGGGAGATAGAAACATCAATGATGAGAATCTCCGATTGGCTGCCTCCTGCACGCTCCACAAGGGAGACTGCGCACTCACTCAGGTCCATGCCCTGACCAGGAATTGAACCGCGGGTCCATAGGTCCTGGTTCCTAGGTCCAGGCTCAACCACTGAGCCACGCCCACCGGGCACTTCTGAGTCTGAAAGGCTTTGCTCCCTATCAGTTTCCTGGGTCCCTTCTCACCCGCAGAGGATCTCAAAGCACTTTATCCCCTGAGAGTCAATGAAGCCCCAGATTAGCCCGACTCAGTGCTGAGCATCTCAAGGGAAACCCAGAGCCAGGCAGGGGTGTCCGGGTCTCACAGCCTAGCCCAAGGGTAAACTGAGGCACTGCGCTCCTCTTCCCCTTCCCCACGGAGGATGGTGGGAAGGTGTGCGGAGGGTGGGGAAAGGCGCAGAGGGGCAAATTCTCACCGCCACGCGGGCGAGGTCTGTCCACTGTCCATCACAGGCCTCATGTCCGGGTCCTGGACAGAATGCTTAGAATTCCCTTATTCCGGGGGAAATTCCAGGGCCCCCCTCTCTTTCCACACCAAACGCAGGGCTCCAGGCTCTCTCGGGTCCAGCCCAGCACGCCTCCTCGCCCTCCCGGGGCAGCCCCCATCCTCCAGCGACCCCCGCCCCCTCCGCGGCCCCGCGGGGACCGAACTCGGACCCGCCCCGCGCCCCCGCCCTCTCGGTCCCGGGCCGTCCGCGCGACTCCGGGGGCCGGGGCCGCCGTCCCTCGCCACCCGACCTCGCCCTCCCGCAGCCTCGACCCGCGCGGGCCGCGCGGCGGGGAGGAGCAGCGGGCAGCGCCGCGCCCGCCCCGCGGCCGCTCCCTCCCCGGGCTCCTGCCCTCGGGCGGTCCCCGCGCCCCGCCCGCCGCCGGCCCGCCCCGCCCGCCGCCCGCCCGCTCCTCGCTCCTCGCTCGCTCGGCCTCCGCCGCCCAAACTTTTCTCCGGCCGCGTCTCCCGCGGCAGCCGCCCGCGCACCCCACGCATGGGCGCCCGGCCGCAGGGGCCCTGACCCCGCCGCCAGGTCCGCTCGCCGCGCCATGGCGGCCCGCGCGCCCCCCGCCGCACCTGCGGCCGAGGAGCCGGGGGGCCCCGGCAGCCCCCCGCGCAGGAAGAAGCCCCGCTCCGGCCTCCGCCGCGCCTTCAGCTGGCTGCGGGGCAAGCGGCGCAAGAAGAAGGCGGCGGGGGCCGAGAGCGCCGAGCCGGCCGCCCCCCGGGCCAAGAAGGCGGACGACAAGGCCAGGAAGGCCAAGGGCAAAGGCCGAGGTAAGGCGCGGCCGGCGCCCAGGTGGCGGCCGGGGCGTCTCCGCGGGGGTCCGCGGCCGCCGGGGGCGGGTGAGCCCCGAGGCGCTGATGCTGGGGCAGCGAGGGCCCGGGGCTCAGGCAGCCCCCTTCGGAGCAGTTCCTAGACTCAGCCTGGCCCCCCTTAGGGCGTCGCGGGGAGCACCCTCCTCTAGGGCAGGATCCCCGCTTAGTCTCCAGGTGCAGGCGGTCTAGCTCTTGGCGGTGAGGCGGCCCCATCCCCCAGGCTCACCCAGGTCCTGCCCTCTGCTGAGTCAGGGGGTCAGAGATGGACTCTGGCCTGGGGCCAATGGGAGAGGCGAGCGGCCCTGTGGCTTTCGTGGGGGTCCCTCAGCGTCTGGAACCCCAACCACACTCAGAAGGTGTTGCAGCCGGGTGGGCGGATCTGGGTTTGCAGCCCCACGAAGGGCCCGTCACGGAGCATATGCTTTCGGTTCTCAAAAGCTGACAGTGTTGGCTTTTCCCACCTGGTCCTTCTCACCACTCACCTGTGCCAAACCACAAACATTGACCTTCCGGGTGGTGAGCTATCGGATGTGTCCTTACAGATGGGGAAACTGTGGCCCGAGTGAACCGCGAGGCAGCCCCTGGGCTGGGTGGGCACTTAAAATGCATCAGCTACCTCCTGCCTCTGGGCTCTCTCTGGCCTGATCCAGCCCAGCGGGGGGTCACTTTTCTGTTGTCCACTTGCTTGGTTCTTCCCTCATGTTGGGGAGAGGACGTGAGTCTCTGGGAGCGGGTGGGGCCCCTTGGGACTGGCCATGCTTCCAGGTCTACCTTCACCTCGATTTGGCCGCTGCGCTGGAGGTGAGGCAATGGCGGTGTGTGCGGCCCATCCCGTTTGCCCGTGTTTACTCTCCCAGTGTCCTGTCACCATCTCCCCTGGAGGAGAACTAAAGGACACTTTAGGGATCAGGAAGAGGGTGAAAAGCCTCCCATGTGCTTGCATCCGGCCTGATCTTCCTTTTGGATGAGGGCCCTGCTCCCCTGCAGCCCAGCCACCAATAGAAGTCAGGGTGCTGGGGCCAGGATGGCTGGGCTAGGCTCTGAGGAAGGGTTTGGGGGGTGGTGTGTGTGTGTGTGTGTGTGTGTGTGTGTGTGTGTAGGCAGGGGAGGGGTGTTTCCATGTGCTCTGCAGCCTCAATAGAACCTGGGGTTTATCCCAGGGCTGCCCCACTGGGATCCCATCTGAAGTCATCCCTGTCCCACTCAAGAGGTTGTGGATCCACAGGATGGATTGTGGTCAGACTATCAGGATTGGAGATGGGAGGCTAGTGGTGGGCCCTTTTCGGGGAGACCGGTCTAGAGGCAAAGGCTGGAAAAGCTGACCTGGAGGTCCCTCCTCCAACAGCCTGGGTTAGAGGTCATTGGGTCAGAGGCCAGGCCTCCCCTTGCCTCGTGTTTTGGCATCGGGTAGCACTGGGCTGTCCTGGCAGCAGGTCAGCCTGATTTCAGCCCACGTGCAGGAAACACCTCCCTGCCCCAGGCTGTTGTTTCCCAGGTCTGGGGGTGCCCCGGGGTACAATTGGTAGAAGTCCGGCTCCTTTTTGCTCCAGCCTCCTATTATTCCAGTCGTTTCCTTGTCACCTGCCTGGCTCTCCTTCTTATCTGTTTATTAAGAGAAATAAATCTGATCTCTCTAATCTCCACTGGCACTGCTGGTGGGAAGGGGAAACCCAAAGGAGGCTTAACTCTTTCTGGGGAAAATATCCAAATGGAGATGAGGAGGAGGGATACACAGAAAATTCCTGGGAGGCTGGCTTTTGCTGGGAAGGACCTATTATCTCCCTTATCACATTCTTTCAACCAAGAACCCAGAGATTGGCTCCCTTAATCTGAGTCCCCTACTGTAAAATAGACACACTGAGTGTGGAGTAGAATTTTGAGCACCTGTCTCCCAGAATCTCCTTACTCCCCTCACTGGCACAAACTTCTAAAGCAGCAGTTCTCAACCTGTGGGTCGAGACCCCTTTGGCGATAGAATGACCCTTTCACAGGGGTCGCCTAAGACCATCCTGCATATCAGATATTTACGTTACGATGCATAACAGTAGCAACAAAAATAATTTTATGGTTGGGTCACAACATGAGGAACTGTATTTAAAGGGTCAGAAGGTTGAGAACCACTGTTCTAAAGGAAAGAGAGGAAATCTGACATTTATTGATTATTCTGAATCTGCCAGGAGGGTTATATCCATGATCTTATTTGAATCCATTTGCGGAAGAAAAAAATTGAGGCTCAGGGGCAGTGAGTGAGTGATTGGCTTGAACCAGTGATTTTCAACCGGTGTGCCGCAAGAATGTTTTAAAACACGCAACGCCTGACTGTGTAGTCAGGGGACTGACCTCTTTTCCCTTAGACTGTCAAATAAAAAAATGACAACAGCCCTGGCGGGTGTGGCTCCATTGGGGTTGTTTGGTGTTGTCCTGTGCACAGAGGGGTTGCTGGTTCTACTCCTCCTCTCCCCGTCAGTCAGAGAGGTGGGGGTGGGGTTCTATTCCTGGTGGGGCACTGGGGCAGGTGCCTGAGTTTCGAGCTCCTTGGTGGTGGTGGTGGGGGGAGGGGCGGGCATGGCTCTCACATCAATGTTGCTCTCCCTCTAATATTAAAAACAAAACAAAACAAAAAAACAGCCAACATAATAGTCGTCCCATGTGAATGAGTCAGAATTATACTTAATGTTTTGTCAGATCAGCAAAACATATACTTTTTGGTGTGCCGCAGAATGTTAGTAATTAGTTTGTGTGCCACGAGACGAACGAAGTTGAAAATTGTTGGCCTCAACTGGGATTTGAACTCAAATCATCTGTCTCCCAAACCGGTACTGTTCTCACAACACTCCCAAGGACATGGACCAGTGGTTAAGGCTTTTAAAGATCTTCTTACCAGCCCATTCTACAGGTGGGGAAAGGCCCACAGGGAAGTGAGGGAACTTGATGGAGTGGGAAGAGAATCAGGCAAATGAGAGTTCAAATTCTGGCTTAGCTGCTAGCAAGTCCCGTGACAAGCAACTTCTCTATGGCCTCACTGATTCCACTGCTGTCTCAGGAAAGAGAGGGGACATTGCCTTGATGGATCTGTGGCCTTTCTGTCTAAGATTCTCACAAGAGATGATGTGAACGCTATTCAAAAGCGAAGTCACCATAAAAATGCAAGCGATTGCTATTAATAGTGTTTATAAGTGTGATCACCTGTGATCTAGGACAGCGGTCGCCAACCTGTCGGATCTCATGTACCGGTTGGCGACCTCTGATCTAGACACAGTCTGGAGGGAATGAGTTCTGAGGCCCTATTTGGACAACTCTGCTGCCTTTTGGTCTGCCCCCTCGGGCCATGAACTGGGAGACACAGGCGGGTTATTAACTACCCCTCACCCTCAGTTTTCTTATCTGTAAAATAGAGATAATAAATCCCGGTTTTACAGGGCTGTTTCAAGGATCAAACTAGATAACAGGCATGCAAGTGCTTTGTGAACTGTGCAACATGGTCCAGACAGTGGCAGGTTTCTGTGGTTGTGATGCTGAGGACTTGGCGCCAGCTAAGTTCATCCTGACCCATGTTTGGAAAACAACTCACTTGGTTACACCTCGCGTACCCGCGGTGATGAGGGTTACTAGTGGGGAGCCACAGAAGTGGAGTCTTACCTTTGTCTAGGAGGCAGGCGTAAGAAGAGGTAAGCAAACATGAATCCATATTTTCCAGAAATGTCATCTGATCTCGAGACCAGTGTGGGGAGGAAGTGTTTCTGGGCCAGATGCCAGGACGGGAGCCCATTAATCAGGGGAGGCTTTCTGGAGGAGGCGAGCAGGGTGTGGAAGGGCAGGGTGCTGGCTGATTTGAAGAGAAGGTTCTATGTACCAGACCCCACCAGGCATTTTCACAAATGTTTTCCCTGGGAGATAGGCACTTATCACCGTTTATAGGTGAGGAAATGGGCCCAGAGGGGAAAAGTAAGTTGATCAAGGTCACTGGGCCTCCTTCATTTGAAAAGACATGTTCTTTACCAGCTAGTGTTAAGCATTGTTCAGGGTAATGTGACTATCTGGGCCAAGACAGGCCAAGACACCTGTGTGGAAGTGATGTTCACAGCGTGGCGGTGACAGAAACACTCAGCCTGCTACCAGATGCCACACTCTCTTAACAAAGCAACGTGAGGTTGGATATGTGTCTGATTCTGTGGAGGAGTTGCAGAGTTGTTGTAGAGTCTTACATAGGACCGGCTTTGGGGAAAGGAATTTGTCGCCCTCCTGAAGGTTTCTGTTGGGGAATGGGCAGTGGCTGGGGGGTGGGAGTGTGAAGGGCGTCTTATACCGATAGTGAGAATTCAGGAGCCACGCTGCCAGGCCCAGCAGGAACTTTGGCCGCTCATTCAGGGAGAACTGCCCTTGGTGTGGGGTTGTGGAGAGATCCCTGAGGATGAATTCTGCTCTGCTGTATGACCTGGGGGAAGTCCTGCCTCGCTCTAGTCCAGACATGCCCTGTCTTGAGAAAGATAGGGTTTCACTAGTATAGCCTCTGAGATCCCTTCAAGTTCTAGAATTCTGTGAGTTTGAGAATGGGCTGAAGGAGCAAGCTGGTAGGTGCTGGGGGTACGGGGGTGGGAACTGTGTCCAGGAAAGGAGAGCCTCCCTTTGGTCATGGACAAGCCATGGGGACCCCGTGGCTGGGATGTCACTGAAAGGTGGATGAGGAGAGTGCAGTGTGATAATGCCACGTCTCCCTGTTGAGGAAGGGGTCTGTGCATCATCCACTGGGGGAGTGACTTCCACAGAGGAGTCTGGGTTCATCTCCTCCAGGCCACTGTGAAGGGATGGGCATTGTCTGTCTTGGGTCCAGATGGGAGAGGGAGGAAATACTGGTGTATTTCACAAATACTTAGTAACTATTTAATATTACGTATAAGGACCTACTGTGTGCCACCATCTTGGGATGAATGAGAGACAAGGTCCCAGTCCACACAATTTGAGAGGAGCAGGAACCAGGGTCAAGGAGGCAAATAAGGGTAAAAAATGTGACAAAAGAAGGAGCATAATGATCCCAGAGAGAAACCAGAGATGGCTTCTCTGAGGAGGTGACACATGAACTAAAATGGAAGGATGAGGAGAAGCTGGGGTAGGGGATTTGCAGCACTGGAATCGGGCAAGGCACCTGCCGGGGACTGGGACCAGCTGACTGTATGGGTCCTGTAGGGTACAGAAATCGCCATACCTCACTGTTCTAAACACCCTGGGGCAGGAGCTGGGTTGACTGTCTTTTCCCTCTGCTTAGCACAGGGCCTGGCACTAAGTGGCTTTGGGTGATAGGTGGGTGACCTGATATGGGCCCCCAGTTTACGGATCTCTGGATCCTAGACACTCAGAATTGATGGCGTGAGATGTCACAGGAAGCCCTCATAGCACATGTAGATGGGCAGCTGAGCCTCAAAGGAGGAAAGGAGCCCACACCTGACAGCTTTCCCATTCCTGTTCAGACTTCAAATGGAAAATCCCATCCCAGAGAGGTGCCTCTGGCAGGGGTGGAATGAGATGAGCAGGAAGCTGAGGCTAAGAAGGCTGCCATCTCCTCCCTCACCTCCGACACCTTCCAGTACCTTCCGGTTCCAGCTGCCTCTCCCTCTTTGTGGAGGTCCTGAGTCTGCATCCACAGCACACATTCCAGCATTCTCCTGGAAATCCCCTCAGGCAGGGAGCCCCGCCCCCCCCCCATATTCTCTTTCTCTGGCCCCTGAAGCTGGACGGCCAGCAAGGTTTGCTGAACTGGGGTGGCTAATCCTGTGGCCAGAAAAATCTACTGTTTTCAGCAGAGGGCTCAGCAGGAGCCCCTCCCCCCACCTGCCCCTTGGAATCCCCCTCTCCCCAAACCCTGAGAGCCGGCTCAGCTGTGCCTGGCTTGTCACATGCTGCTGAAACTAATGAGAAGAGGCATTGTCTATTATGTGGGCCACAGTGAACGTGGTGGGTGGGGAGAGCAGGTAGACACACCTCTCTCTACCTTGCATACAGACCCCATGGCCACCTCTAGCCCTTTGGGCGACTCAGGGAAGGAAGCAGGTGGAAACATTCCTTGGGTGGGAGGGGGACATCTCTGTCCACCTCCCCAATTATTACATTCCACTTATGTCCACTGTCTCCCGGGACCTGTTCATCAAAGGCTGTCAGCTCCACTCCCAGGGTGCCCGGCTCTGTGCTTGGCATGGTGTGCTGTAGAATTTTAGTAATTAGTTTATGTGGGCTATGAGATGAAAAAGATTGAAAATCACTTGCAAAGGGTTTAAACCTTAAATCTTCTGGCAAAATGCATGATTTCCAGGAGGCTACTGGTGGGGTCTGCTCCAAGTAGGGCCTCCTGGGTGCTTAGAACACCCTTTCCTCCAAGCCTTTAGCCAGGTGAGGCCTTCACCACCCTTTTCCAAGAGGGTCATGAGGCACTCAGGCTCAGTGTTGTGTTTCCAGGAGTTCTGGGGCATTTGCCTCCCATACTACCTACTTCTTCCCACCAGTCCTATCCCAAGCTCTCCCAAGCTCATGGCTATGGGCAGTACCCTTCCTCTAGGATCCTGGAGCAAGCACAGCCTTCGTAGCAGAAGTATGTAAGACTGAGAGAATGCCTTGGGCTCTCCTGCCCACCCCTCCGCCAGTACTTAAGTGCCATCATCACCACCTCCACCAGAATGCAAGCCCAACCATCTGCACCTCCCCCGGTTTCTGCTCAACATGTATGGCATACCTACGGTGTCGGCTGAGCCTGCGGTTACTAAGAGAAATGAGGCCACCACTGTCCTTGAGAAATTTGTTTTCTGGTTGAGACAACTGCGAGGGGTCTATATCAGCAGGCAGCACGAATGCCTGTGGGAGTAGGGAATGCAAGGAAAACTGCATGGAGGAGTAAACTATGGAGCGGGCCTTAAGGATAACAGGGAATCTCCCAGGCAAAGGTGGAAGAGGAAGGAGCGTGTGTGAAGGTCTGGAGGTGTGTACTGGCGAGTGGCAAGCAGTTTTGTGCAGCTGAAATTCTGAAATGACAGGGGAGTGGTTGGAGATGAGGTTGAACTGGGGGGCAGGGGCAGCTCCTGCATGGCCTCCTGTCCTCACTCAATTCATGCTGAGAGATTTCTATGTTACCCTTTTAAAAAATATATTTATTTATTTATTTTTTACAGAGAGGAAGGGAGAGGGATAGAGAGTTAGAAACATTGATGAGAGAGAAACATCGACCAGCTGCCTCCTGCACACCCCCTACTGGGGATGTGCCCGCAACCAAGGTACATGCCCTTGACTGTAATCAAACCTGAGACCCTTGAGTCCACAGGCCGATGCTCTATCCACTGAGCCAAACAGGTTAGGGCTTGTATGTTACCCTTAAGTGTTTTTTTTTTGCTCCCCTACACCTCCTTTCTCCTTAGGAGCCTCTGTTTCCCCATCTGTAAAGTAATGGAATTGGGCTAGGAGATCTCTGACACTAGGCCCCTCTTCTCTGTACAAAGCAGGGAGCCTTGTGTATACAGCTTGGTATATAGTCTGTGCTCAATGAGTATTTTCTGGATGGAGGCATAAAGCACAGCCCCTCAGAGACTGCACTGTTGGCAGCCTCAGACTCTTAGCAAGAGATGGGCATCAGAGAGTAGGGAGAACAGCTTTGACTCTCCCATTTTGCGGAGACAGGGTGCTCTGCAGCGACTGGGCGTAAGAGGCAGCATGGTGTAGTGGAGGGGTTTGCTGAGGTGCCAGAAAGGATGAGCCATGGAGGGATTAGAACTGAGGCTCTGGACTCACGCCCAGCATCCTCTCTTCTACACCATGCTGCCCCTAGTTGGGGAGACAGAGCAGAGTAATAGTAAAGGAGTTGTTTCCCAGGCTGTGGGGTCTGAGAAGGTCCCTGGGCACAAGGATGCTCATGAGGACACAGAGACGGGGGCAGCCTGGCAGCCAGGAAGGCTTTCCGAAGAGGTGAGGTTTGGCCTGGGGTTGAAAAACAAAGACTTGTATAAAGGGAGATGCATGAGGGGCACACAGCTCCACAGGTGCACAGACATGGCTGGTTTTATATATGTCTATCTACTATACTCGCCATTACTTAAACTTATACACACAAATGTATATATGGGCATACGCTCAATAAACATAATTGTACAATGATACCTATACACAAAAGCACATGCAGTGACACAACTTGTAGATAAATAAATTTACACTGACATGCACACAGGCAGGTTGTTACCCACTCAGATGCAATTTCCCCATCTCCAAAACCAGGGTGATAGAAGTACCTACCTTACATAATTGTTTTGTGGATGAATGAAGTGATGCATGAAAGCGGTTACACAGTGCCTGTACACACTACATAAAAGGGTACCACTATTATTTGGAACACCACTATTACAGAAATACAGTCAGACTGATACATTTGTACCACAGGCACAGAGACAGGACGTGCACACACAGACACGGGACACTCACAGCGTAGTGTTTAGTGGGCCTCCGCAGGAGGGCTCCAGACCCTGGTGCCCAGTCATCTCCATTCCACTGCAGTCCTCAGACTGGTGGCCCCTGGGCTGGGAGAGCGAGCTACCTGCTTGCCTCACCTGGACAGGCCCTGCCTTTCCGGGAGCACTCAGGGCGGGGCTGCTCAGCTGGTCTCCCAGGTCCTGGGGGCGGAGCCTACGGGACGCGAGCCAGGCCCCGCCCCCCGCCCGCCCGCCCCTGGCCCGGCCATTGGCCGCAGAGCCCGGGGGCGTGGCCGAGCTGGGGCTGGGGGCGCCTGCGGTGGCCGCCCGCGAGTCTCTGCCTGCCTCCCGGGGCTGCGGGCCCGGTGGCCCGGCTGGTTGGGCTGTGCTTGGGTTCCCGCGCCGGCTCCTGCGCCCGCCATGGGCAACTCGCACCACAAGAGGAAGGCCCCCAGCGGCCCCCGGGCCCGCAGCTTCTGGCGGTTCGGGCGGTCGGGGAAGCGGCCCGCAGGTAGGGGCTGGGGTGGGGGCGGGGCAGGCGGGGAGGAGGGTCTCCCTGCCGCAGCAGCCGCCGCCGCTGCTGCCCCCTCCCGGGGCTTGGCGCGTGTGAGTGTGGGGCCGGGTATTCCCCGCACAGACCCGACTCCTCACATGCACACACGGACACATGTAATATCCACGGGCAGGCACATGTACATGTTCACACTTTACAGCCACACACAACACTGTATGGACATGCAGACCCACAATCACATACACATGTACACCCACACCGTCGCTGTAGGACGCACAGATCCTGAGACGGACACATCTATCTGTGCATGAGATTTACACAGTCACACGAACTACATCACAGATTCAGACACAGTCGTACACACACATGAGTCATGTAGGTACAGTTGTCCAACGTGTTAGGTACACGGAGGTACCTACAGGTTCAGAACTGCACAACCAACCAGACTCACACTCAGGGATAAAGACAGACCCTAAGGCATGGACACACACACACACACACACACACACACACAAACACTTGTTCCTCAGGCTTTAGCCCCCAACAGGCTGAAAGTTTGCGGGAGGGAGGGGAGACAAAGGTGAAGGGGAGAAGCAGGAAGCCAGGGGCTGGAGGCTCGAGGCCACCTCCATCTGGCGCGATCGGGAGTCAGACTGGTTCTGGTTCTCTGGGCTCCCTCCCCACCCCCACTCGCTCCGCCGCAGCCTTTCAGGCGCTGCCCCCCTGCTCCCCCCTGGGTCCCCCCTCACCCGCGCGGTCCCTGTGGTCGCTGCCGCATCTCCCCCTTTCAGTGCAGCCACCCAGCTGGAACACATCCTTTCCCGGCGTGCTGCGGGATCCCTCCGCGGGTCACATTCCAGCCTCCAAGTTGGGGGGAGGAGGGAAGAATGGGGAAGGCCTACCACCCCAGAGCTGGGAAAGGGGATTCCTGGTCTCCCCCAGCTGGTGCGGCAGTTCAGGGTATCCCTCAGAATCCCAAGGGGTGCTGGAGCAGGGACTGTCGAGGGTGCCTAGTTCCCCCACCTGGTGAATCCAGAGATGGGGCTGGGGTGGGATTCACCCTCCCCCCCCCCCCAGGAAGATAAAGGATCTCCAACAGAGGCAGGTAGCAGCTGGTCTTTGGAAGTGAGAGAATCCCGGAGGAGGTGGGGTGGGCCGCCCCCACCCTTGGCTGTGGTGGGAGAATCCACCCATGGCTTCCCAGGATGGCCCACATTCCTAGAAAATTCTGAATGAGATGATCTCATTCCTCTGGGCTGGGAATTTGGGGGTCTGGGTTCACAGTGTGGCCCTGGTATGGGCTCCCATGACCTTGAGCAGATTGCTTTCACTTCTCTGCAACTACCTGACTCCATTGGTGGGGTGTCTTCCTTTGAAATTAGGGGGGCTTAGCTTAGGGGGCTCCTTGGGACCCTTACGGTGTGGTTGGTCATTTCATGGATAAAGAGACTGGGGTTTAGGGAGGGGAGAGGTTGGGCTTATCCGAGTTCATTTGCTTGCTGTGGTTTGAAGATTAATCCTGATAATCAAAATAATAGTAGGAAAAGGGTTAAGTCCTGGTAGGCTCTCTAAGGATTCCTCCGAAGGTGTGTTGATGAGAGACTCCAGGACTCTCCAGTAGACTCCCTGTCCTAGCAGTGCTGAAATCCAGGCTCTGCCCACCTGCCTCTCTGAGATCTGCATTGAGGGGGTGGGGCTGGGCTGGGGCTCTGCATCTGGCCTCCCATGGCCACCCAAAACTGACCGTTTCCTGAGAACCAACTGTAGGTCCAGACTTGTGACCATTTGTGGTGGAGAGAGAGAGATTAGGAGGGCTGTGTTTACAGTCTCCTGCCCGCTGGCCCTGAAGGAAGAGGCCAGGGGTTTTTAGCAGTCCCTGTGCCCTCGAGTTCCTGCTGTAGCTCCAAAGACAGCCAGGCTTCAAGGTGTACAAAACAAATGCAATGTCAAGGCAACACAGAAGTAAGTGTGGAGGCTGGGACATATTCTGGGTCATATGTCAAAAGGCTTTTGGGTTGGGGTCAGTTTTAGGAACTAGGGAGATGGTCTTAATTTGGTCTTTGAAGTATCTGCAAGGTTGTAATTAGTTGAATTGGTGATTAAACGAGAGGCACATTTCATCTCTGGGGTACGGTTGTGAGCAAAGGCATGGAGTTGAGACTGAGCATGGAGGTTGGAGAGAAAAAATAGTGGAGGCTCTGGCCTGGGAGAAGTTCCACGGTGAATGCAAACTTCAGTCCCTTTGGTTTTACCTGTGTTGACGTCAAGGCCCTCCTAGCCTCGGCCTCTACTGTCGCAGGTCCAGGTATGGAGCTGGGACTTGAGCGCTTATCATTTGAGAGGATGAGGGCAAGAAGGGCAGGCAAGCTGAGAGGGCTGGCGTCTATAAGCCAAAGGGAGCCAGTGAAGGTGTTTGAGCAAGGGAGGAGCCTAGGAAAGTGATGTGTTAGGAAGATGGCTCTGGGTGCGGGCAGGTGCAAGGCAGGACAGGTTGACGGGTGGGGTGGTGAGAGTGGAAGCTCAGAGTAATCAGGAGGCTGTTGCAGTAATCCAGGGGAGAGGTGATGCGGTGAGGGTTAGGGAAGGGTGGGGGCTGTGGGAGTAGAGAGGAGCGGCAGCTGCAGAGACACTGTGGAGGAAGTGACAGAGTGCTAGGACCTGGGATTAATCAGATATTGGGAGTAAGGGCCAGAGAGGGCTGTCAAGGCTCTGTGCTTGATGCTGCTGGGTGGGAGGATGGTAATAGAGAGAATGCAGAGGTAAGAATGAGGCCCAACACTAAACTCTTTGTATCAACTCATCTGTCTTTCCAACAGTTTTATGTGCTAGAGGTTACTATTCTGCCCACTTTACAGATGAGGAAGATGGAGCTCAGAGAAATGAAGTCACTTGCTCAAGGCCACTTAGCAAGGAGGCAGCTGAATCATGATTCAAACCCAAGCCTGTCAGATCCCAAAGCCTGTGCCCTTAATCCAGTTTGAGATAGATGGCCTTCCAGTTGGAGATAGGATTGGGGCGTCTGCTTGTCCTCTGGGTAAAGAAAGCCTGAGGTTCTGGGGGATTTGGATTCCGAAGAAACATGTGGAGAAAGCCCTGAAAGGGAGGAGAGGAGGTTGAGGACTAAACATGGAAGCTCTTAGGGCTCAGAGCGGGGCAGGTGGAAAGTGGGAGGGAAAACGGAGAATCCAGGAAGGGTTCCTTCCACGGATCAAAGGCCTTGGACCAAGGAGAAGAGTGCGAGTGCGGATGGAGGGGAGAGGCCTCCGTGTTGCTGGGATTGTCCAGCCCAGCCCTCTCCTCACTTCCCCAGACCGCTGGGCAGTTGGTCCTGGACAGTTTGGGCGGTTGGTGGGGGAGTGGAATTGAGAGCCCAGGAGCTTCCCCCTTTGCATTGTGCGGTCAGGTTGCCGCTTGGACCTCCTCTTGGTTTCTTATTCCTGCCTCATAGGTGAGGAGATTGAGGGAATGACCAAGTCTTTTCAGACCTGAAAGTCTTTTCATCTCTGCCCCTGCCTCTGGACCTCAGGCAGCAGGGATGTTTGATAGATCCCACAGCTCCTTTCCAGGGCAGGGAGAGACTTAGGACTAACTGTACATCTGAACTTGCATGTGGGAGCCCTGGGCTTCCCTCTCTGGTCTGAGGGGTCTGAGATAAGCTGAACCCCCTTGCTGCCCTAGGCGCGGACTCACAGTGAGGGACCACTGCCTTCTAGGAACAGAGTTGTACACACTGCGGGCTCTTTAGAGAGTATTTCTCCCACCCTCCCGCCTCCCAGAAGGAGAAACCGAGGCCCAGAAAAGGGCAGTGCCTGGCTCAGGATCAGGTGCAGCTGGGGGGCGGGCAGTGAGAGTTCAAACCTAGAACTCATGGCTCCCAGAGCAGGGGGGTATCTGGTCCGGGCTCCGGTTCCCTTCCCTCCCAAACAGGGGTGTCAGGTCTGCCAGGTAGGGCTCGTCACTGAGGAGCTGATAGGGAGCTTGTGTTAAGTGTCCCTTATCAGACCTTATCTTAATGGTCCTTAACTCCACTTGAGATTTCAAGAGAGGGCTGGAAGTGGGTGGGAGAGGAGGCCCCTGGTGGCATGAGAACATGATTTATCATCTGGTCAGAGGCTCACATCCTGACTTTGCCATTACTAGTTTTGTGACCTTGGGCAAGTCACTGACCCTCGGGGAGTGCCTCTATATGACGAGGGAGGTCAAGCGAGACCTGCGTGTCTCAGTTAATTGGCTCTATAATTGCTAGTTTACTGTCTTCGTGGTGTAAGTGGAAAGGCAGAGGGGCCCAAGAGGGCCCTTTACTCCATACTCTGAGAGGCAGAGGCGCCCTCGAATGACATTTTGTGTTTACATTTGGTTGCATGGCTTTCACTTTCCCAGGCACTATGCAAAGTGGGTTAGTCCCAGTTTACAGATGAGCAGACTGAGGCCCAGGGAACCTGATTCATTTGTCCTCCGCCTGGAATTCAGACCTCAGGATCCCCAGCCGTTCCTTCTCCTGACTTCATGGTGACTGAATATAGGCCTCTCCAGCATTTCTATGGGGATAATCATGCCTTGAAGCAACAAAGGAAAGGGCTTTGGAAAGTCAGAATTGCTCCTGGCCCAAGAGATTATTATATCATTGTTGGGAGCAGATACTGACCTGGAAACTCATTATGACATTTATTAATATTATTGTAGCTAATTCCTCCCTGCACTGCTGCCGTTCCCCTAGGCGTCTGTGGGATGGGATCACTCCCTCCCTGTTGGGGCACTCCCTGCCCCCCAATATTTACCGTAGAACCGGCCTGTCAGCTCTTCCCCAGCTGGGTGGGGCTTTCCACTGAGGGAAGGAAGGAGGGGGATTCCCCTTCTGTAGAGGTAAATGCAGAGCTCCCCCTCTTTGGGTAGGGATCCAGGCTGGGACCCCAACCCAACTCCCTTAGACTTAGGACTGCTAAGGCCTTTGGAGGGAGACCCAAGTTGGAATGTGAGCTGGGCCACTTCCTGGTTGGGTGACCTTGAACAAGTCACTTTCCCTGCTGTCGCCTCTTGCTCATTTGTAAAAAGGGAATGTTACAGGTACCTTTCAGGTTTCTTGTTAGGTGTACAAAACTGTGGAAGAGAAAGTGTCTTGAGAATCGTAAAAATGCCCCCACCGGAAACATTTAGGAAACCTTTAATTACGGTTCCTGTCTCTTTGTCTTGCCTCTAAGAGAACAAAATTTACATGTGCTTTGGGTTCTGTTCCCATGGGAAGGCCCGCCCCGGGGGCCACTCATACAGCCAGGGGTTGAGGCTTAGAGCCTCTCAACACCCTGAATCCTGACTCCTGGGCTGGCCAGCGGCACAATCAGAACGTGGAGGGAGGGTGCAGGGAGGGGACAAGGTCAGGCCATGGAGGGGTTCCAGCTTCTGAGCGAGGCCACCTGGGCAGCTGTGCCCGCCCCCCTCATTCCTCTCCCCTGAGTCAGGCCTGCTTGGCTGTGGGTGTGCCATCACCCCCGCCCCTTGCTCTGGAATGGGGCAGGTTGAGGCCTCACCCCATGGAGGATGTTGCCAGGACAGTGAGTGCACATGCGCACAATGTTCGTGTGGCCTTGAGGGCTGGCCTTCCTCCCCCATTCCTTCCTGTCTCCAGGATCAGGAAAGCCCCAGAGTGGTGGGTACACTTACCTACCTTCATGCACACAGCCAGCTGGCAAGGCTGTGTGAGTCTGCACGCAGCTCACATATGAAGAGGACACGCACTAGGTGGTTTCCGTGTGCTTTGTGGATGTAGTCCTGAGAGCACCCACCTGTGGGATTGGCCCCAGTGGACATTTTGGAGATGTGTGCCCGTCTACCTCTGCTGTAGACCGGATCACAGCTCCAGAACTTGCATGTCTGCTTCCTGGTGTGCCCTGTGTTGGGGGGGGGGGTGCGGCGGGGCGAGGGCGGTGTGGCCAAGAGCAAGGTGTCTTCTCACATCCCGGAAGCCTCCCTCCAAGTAAATGGAGGGTGAAAGGAGGTTTCGGCTGTACCTCTGGACTCCTAGAGCAGAAGGTCCTAGAACACGGACTTTTAGGTGTGCCCTTGGCGGAGGTCCTTCCCCTCTGTGGACCTGGATTTCTTTGTGCGGTACCTGTCCTTCACCTGAGATTCAGGTTGCTGAGCCCTTCCCAGGCAAGCCACAGGTGTGTAGACCTGTGTGTGGGGTGGCTCAGAGAGGCCTCAGGCCCTGGCCATGCTGTGGGTGGGTGAAGGGAGGGGTGTTGCTGGGCAACCAGGCGTTATCAAGAGTGAGAGCCTTGGGTCTGGCTGGGGAATTTGCAGCTATGGCCCTGACGCTCAGCCTTGGGCCTGGGACCTTGAGGAACTGATGTGCCCCATCCCTGGCTTAGTAGGAGCTCAGCCTTCGCTTTCCCGGTTTAGGAGGAAGCGGAGGATGACTGTGTCCTGCATCGTTAAAGGCTCCAGCTTTGGAGGCAGCCGGAGCTTGGGAAGTCACCTAGCTCCCTGAGCCTCACAGGTCCATGATAGGTTACCAGGAGCGTCCCTGCCTCAAAGGACTGACATTATAGTAAGATCCATGAGGGCAGAGACTGTTTGCCTTCCACCAGCACCTGGCATGGTGCCTGGCACGAATTTATCGCCCTGCAAGTGTTGGCCTACTGCTCTTCTCTGGTTGAGTGGGACTAATGCTAGTACGAGGGGTGGATGGGTCTGGCCTAAGAGAGAGGGAAGAGGGAAGGAAGTATATGGTCAAGAAACCTCAGCTATGTGGTGCTGGGGTCCCCCAGCCCTTGTGCAGAGGGAGATCAGGTTTGTAGCTGACACGGCGTACAGGGCATGGCTTTTGCATTCAAGTTGTCCTGAGTGCAAAAGCTACCTTGCCCTCTCTGGCCTTCATTTCCTCATCTGTAAAATGGGGATTGTTTAGATTGAGATGATATGTGCATATATACTCTCCAGCTCCACAGAAGTTTTCTTTTCCAGAGAGCAAGGGCTCAACCATCTGCTCGAGTGCTGTCTGAGAGGTGGGGCAGCAAAGGGGGCAGGGGCTACAGAGGGTCTTGAAGCATTGGAGCTACTTCGAATTCTTAAAGTCCCGAGGAACTCAGAGAGAGGGATGCTATGTGAGAGGGATGTCCTCAGGCACACGTGTGTGTGTGTGTGTGTGTGTGTGTGTGTGTGTGTAGGGGTGGGCAGCACCGTGTGGTTCACAGACTTCCTCTTTTACCCTTTTGGAGTTGCCAGGGGGATGGATCTCTTTGAACAGGGTCATTACCCAGCTTAACCTTCATTTTTACTGACCAGCCTTTATTTTTACTGATCAGCCTCCTGGGGCTCTGAATAAAATTCAGGCTCTGCCAAAGCCTATGGGGCTCTTCCAGACCTGGCTCTTGCCCTCCTCTCACCTCCTGCCATTCTCTCCCTGGCTCACGGTGTTCCAGCCACCCCTGCCTCTGTTCTGAGAAGCCTACCACTCCTGCCTCAAGGTCTTTATAGTTGCTGTCTAGAGGGCTCTGTACTTTTGCTGGCTGGCTGCTTCTCTCTCTCACTGCTTTTTTTTTTTTTTTTTAAAGCAAAGTTGAGTCTTAATCTTTTATTCTGTGTAAATATATGGGCAGGATGCTACACCCTTAGAATAAGGAGCTTGGCCATAGGCTGGCAAATTTTCTTCGCCTCATCACAATGTCTAGGCTTTGATACTTTTCTCCAACACAGCGGAATGTCTGTAATTCAGGTTTAGGATTTGGTGCCCGCCCCCATCCTTCTCCTTCTTCAGTCTCAGTCCCAAAGGTCCTTCCTTGGAGAGGCACCCCCTTCCCGTCATAGTCCTCAGTCCCCACTATCTAAAATTATGCTGTTAGTTGACCTCATTCATGTATTCACCAATTCGTCAAATATTTATTGAGCTTACGGTATGTACCAGGCACGAATTTAGGCACTGGGAATATACTGGTGAACAAAAGCAAGTTTTCCATTAGGTATAACCCCCAGGACTAGCTTAATAAATATTTGCCGATTGAATGAATGGGCACAGTAATTTTATAAGGAGGCGTTTATAAGGCTTGTGTGTGACGGAGCTGGGGTTGAACCTGGACCTGACTTTCCTCACTGCCCTCATCTATGAGCTGTTTCTTGGTCGATTCTGCTCTCCCTGCCTGTGATCCAGCAGAGTCACTGAGTCACAGAGTGAGGCCAGTGGGGAGCATCCTGGGCTGGAGGAGCAGGAGGTCTGCACGGAAGGCCTGCTTTGCTGAGTGACCTTAGACAGTTCACGGTGCTTCTCAGGGCTGCTGCTGTCACATGACCAAAGTGGGAAGAAAGTCCTTTGTAAAGTGTGGAGCTGAACATACATGTGAGGGTTACCACTAGCCAATGTGATGCCACCGTGGGCATCTCCCACTTCCCAGTATTGTGCCCCGGGCTGGCTCCTCCCCTCACCCCCCAGCAGGGGCCTCCATCAGCGGCCTCACCATCCCCTCAGGTGTCACCCCGCAGGCATTTCTGGTCTGCCTGGCTGCTGCATGCTCTGAACCCCTTCCCTGGGGAATTGCCCTCACCAGCCAGGAGGGCCTGGGGTGGGCACCATGCCAAGGCTAGTCCAGTGGCTTTCTACCTACCACCTGGCCGCTGGAGCCGTGCCTTGGCTTTGGCTCCTGACTGTTTAGAAAAGACTTGGGGACAGGGTGGTGGACTGCCTCTGGGATTGAGTATCGTCAGCCCTCCTAGTCATTCTGCCCACCGGAGCTGAGCCCCCACAGGCCCGGCCCGCCGTTACCCTGAATTCTACTTGCGGGGCGGGGTCAGGACAGGGGCGGGGCCAGTGGCGAAGGTGGAGGAGGACCTGGGGAGCAGCCCGCCCCTCTGCCTGGACCGGCGCTCCGCAGCTGGCCGGCGGGCGGCGGGCGGACCTGCGTGGCTTAGTGCTCGCTTGTCGCCGGGCGTTCGGGAGAGGTCGGGGTAGAGGCGTCTGAGTGGCGCCCGCAGTCATGGTGGTGTTCCTGGGCCGCCACCTCCCGGCGCTCCTCGGGCTCTTTAAGAAGAAGGGTGAGTGGGTGTGGCTGGGTGGGGGCAGAGAAGGGCTCCCCCACAACTCCGTTTGCCAGACCCTGATGTAGAATGGAGGGATCAAGGCCGGGGGATGGCAATAGATGGGCAGTGGGGCCAGCAATGAGGCCAGACCCTCCTGTCCAGCCTTTGTCCAGCGGGTTTGCTGCTGTCTTTGTCTGGGCTCTGCTTGTGTTTGGGAGAATGGATCCAGGTGTCTAACCTTGAAGCCTGCAGCCGAGGGCGAGGCGGCCTCCCTGCAAGGGCACCCAGGCTTTCCTGGGTATATCCGGCACTCAGTTCCAAGAGGAAGGGCACCCCCGCCTGGGTCCTGTGTCTGGGAGGAAGGGATGTGGGGAGCAGAGTGGAGGGGAAACAGTATCGCTGAAAGTTGGGGAGCACCATCAATGGAATTCTGTTTAGAGGCCTGGGGGTGGAGTTTTGGATGGAAGTGGGCTTTCAGGCCTGGATTAAGACATGAAGACCAGGGTTTATTGGACTTTTTTTTTTGGGGGGGGGCTAGAGGACCCCCAGGTTGAGTATGACCCAGGAATCCCTACTGGGAACTGGTATTTAGTCCTGGAGTTTAATCTGACTGTGGTTTGCTGGGTGACCTTAAACAAGACCTTTCCTCTTTGAGCCTGTTTCCCGATTTATAAAACCGGGTTTGGGATTAGGCAAAAGGATGAGTGAGAGACGCTCTGACCTGGGGGGATTCCTGTGGGTTTCCAGGGGCTGACCTTGGAAGAATGGGCTGGGGCAGGAGGGACCAGCAGGTGTTGAACTAAAGACCCTGATCCCTGGGCGTGGCCCTTTAAAGGGCTTGTTTTGTTCCAGGGTCACATGACCCTCCCAGCGCTTTTGCTTATGCTGTGGGTTCCATTTAAAGGGGGGCTGGAGCTGCAAAGTGCTGACACAGCCCCCCCATTCCCAGGATTAGGTGACCAACTTCCCAGTGGGCGGGGCCTGTAACAGGATCATTTGTAATGGATCTCTGGCTCCTCTGCAGGTGGGTAGGGCTCCAGGAGAGGGGGGTGCCTAGGACTGTTCTCCCAAGGGAGGCTGGAGCTTCCTTTTCTAAGGGGTGTAGCGGCCTGGGTCCCTCTTCTCCTTTACCTTGCTTATTCTTCCTTTAAAAGACAGCCACATGGGTGAGTAGGGGACCCAAGAGTCCATATCCCTGGTTTGTCCCTCTTGGTAATCTGGTTATGACTCCTGCTGGCCCCCATCTCTTCCTAGTGTTCCATGGTCTCTTCTGGCAGGCCCTGGGCCAGGGTGTATATGAAAAGGGTGTTATTGTTTTTTTCGCCCTGTAAAGTAGAGCTTGAGGTCCGGAGATCAGAGAAATGCATTTGCTATGGGCTGTATGTATGCGCAGTGTCTTGCGGCCCTGAGTGACATGTGGACACCCAGTTGTGCGTATGTTTGGGTGTTGTTTGTATATGTATAGAATGGGGACTGTGGGTGTTGTGTGTATACGTGGGGGCTGGGTGTGCTTTGTGGGGCCCTTGTGTGCAATGTGTATACACAGATGTGTTTATTCTTGGGTGCTTTGTTTGTATACATATTGAAGCCTGTGGGTGTTGTGTGCCTACACAATGGGCCTGTGTACCTTGGGTGTGGTGCCCGGTGGGACTCTTTCTGAGGTGTGGGTTCTCAGATCTATGTGTGCTTGGATGTAGTTTGCATATGCTCACGGGACGGTGTGTGTATTGAGTACATACTCCAGAACTATGAGTTGTGTCTAGATTGGCAGCAGTGGGCACTGCATGTATGTGCAGGGGCCCTGTGCCATCTGGGCACTGTGAGTGTCCTTGTCTGGTGCCTGTGCATCCTGAGGACCCAGATGCCTTTGGGCCTCACTTCTCTCCCTCTTCCATCCCACCAGGCTCAGCCAAGTCTGACAGCGACAAGCGTCTAAGCGCAGGGCCCGGCCAGGGGCCAGGGTCTGGGGTGGATGAGCACCAGGACAACGTCTTCTTCCCCAGTGGGCGGCCGCCTCACCTGGAAGAACTGCACACACAGGCCCAGGAGGGGCTCCGTTCCCTACAGCACCAAGGTAACTTCCCCCTCCCCTCCAGTGCTACTCTCAGCGCCCACGGTCAGAGGCCTAGCTCAACGCACCTCTCCGGTATTTTCCAGAAAAACAGAAACAGAACAAGGGTGGCTGGGACCATGGAGACACCCAGAGCCTCCAGGTGAGCCCTGCGCCCAGCTCAGTGTGCCTCTGCCTTTCCCTCCCTGCTTGGCCTCTGGCAAGTATGTCTCTGAACCTTTTTGGATCACAGTTTCCTTCCTGTGTCATGAAGGGCTAGAGTAGGCGACCCCTGAGGGGCTAGTCCAGCTGCTGTCTGCTCAGTGCTAGGTGATGCTGGGGACAAGCTGAGTCAGAAGTTCCAAGGGGGAGCTCTGAAGACGACACAGTAAGCCCCACCCAGGCCTCCGTGGTGGTCTTGGGTCCGATCTCCTTTTTCCCCTCCACAGTCCTCCAGGACCGGGCCGGATGAAGACAGCATCTCCTTCTGCAGCCAGACCACGTCCTACACGGCTGAGAGCTCCTCGGCAGAGGATGCTCTCTCCATCCGCACAGAGATGATCCAGCGCAAAGGTGTCTGCTCACCAGCAGGGATTCTTGGATGGGAGGGGGGATGGGCACCATCTGGGTCCCCCACCTCTGCAGCTTGCCCCTCGCCTCCCTGTTGAGTGTTTTCCAAGGCTCTGTGATTCAGTGAACTCAGGAGCACAGTACTCTGCTTGCTCTTGGAGAGTCATGACGCACATCAACTGCAAAGCGGGACAGTTGAGGGTTGGGAGCCCTGGGTTTGAGCCTGATGTTGCTACTTACCACCTGTGTGACCTTGGGCCAACCCTTAACCTCTCTGAGCTTCCGTTTGATATTCTATAAAAATGAAGACTAGAGTACTTATGTTATTGGAATGAGTGCCAAGTATTTAGTGTGCTAACACGTAACAAGTGTTTGCTAAATGGAAATTATCGTTATTGACCTAGTAAATGTTAAAGCCTTCCAGAAGTCTTACAGAAAAGAAGCATCTAGCTTTGTTTAACTAGCTTTGCCCATGTCTACTTGACGATGGAAGTTTTTTTTCACAGAGTTCTTACGAATATTCTAAAAAAGTACTGCTCTGCAGAATGTCCTGAGGCCTGCTCTAACGCTTTCTTTCCCCTGCACTGGCCCCCAGGCTCCACTTTCCGACCTCATGACTCATTTCCCAAGTCATCTGGGAAGTCGGGGCGGCGGCGGCGGGAACGGCGGAGCACAGTGCTGGGACTGCCGCAGCACGTGCAGAAGGAACTCGGTGAGCGCTGGTTAGGGGGGCAGTGGTGGTGGATAGGAAGCCCTGGCCAAACCCTCTGCTGACTCCCACGTCCTTCCTGTTCAATCCAGGCCTGCGGAATGAGCGTGAGGCACCAGGGACTCCTCGGCCTCCTGGTCCACGGGATGCTGTACGGATCCCCACGGTGGACGGCCGCCCCACGAGTCTGGCCTCAGGAGCAGGCGCCCGGGTGTCCCTGCAGGCGCTAGAGGCAGAGGCGGAGGCTGGGGCCAAGGCAGAGGCCCTGCTGCAGCGCCACATCGAGCGCTTCTACCGGGATGACACCTTTGTCGGCCGGTCCACAGGGGCTCAGCCCCCAGCAGTTCCCCGGCCCATGTCCCTCGCTGTGCCTGGACTGACAGGAGGGGCAGGGCCTCTGGAGCCTCTGAGCCCGGCCATGTCCATCTCGCCCCAGGCCACCTACTTGTCGAAACTGATCCCTCATGCTGTGCTGCCACCTACGGTGGATGTGGTGGCCCTGGGCCGCCGCAGCCTGCGCACACTGAGCCGCTGCAGCCTGCTCTCGGCCAGCCCGGCCTCCGTCCGCTCGCTAGGCCGCTTCTCCTCGGTCTCCAGCCCACTGTCCCGCAGCCGCCACCCTTCCTCCTCCAGTGACACCTGGAGCCACTCTCAGTCCTCTGAGACCATCGTGTCTGACGGCTCCACCCTGTCCTCTAAGGGTGGCTCTGAGGGCCGGCCAGAGGGCTCTGTAGCTAGCAATAGTGGGGCACCCCCTCCCCAGGGGGGCAGCGGGAGGGGCTCTCCCAGTGGGGGCAGCACTGCCGAGGCCTCGGACACTGTCAGTATTCGGAGCAGCGGGCAGATGTCTAGCCGGAGTGTGTCCCTACGTAAGCTGAAGCGGCCCCCACCACCTCCCCGCCGGACCTACTCCCTCCGTCAGCGGGGCTCAGCAGCTCCTGATGGGCCCTTGGGGTTGCCCCCCAAGCCAGAGCGGAAGCAGCAACCACAGGCGCCTCGGCCGCCCACCACTGGTGGGCCAGAAGGGACGGGGGCAGCACCCTGTCCTTCTAACTCAGCAGGCAGCTGGGTGCCTGGCTTGTCTCCAGGAGGCTCCCGCCGGCCCCCACGCTCCCCAGAACGGACGCTCTCACCCTCCAGTGGATACTCTAGCCAAAGTGGCACCCCTACCCTCCCTCCCAAGGGTCTAGCGGAGGCCCCTGCTTCCCCAGGCAAGGTCCAGCCCCCTAAACCCGAGCGTGTCACTTCCCTCCGATCTCCTGGGGCCTCTGTCTCTTCCTCCCTCACATCTCTGTGTTCCTCCTTCTCTGACCCAGCCCCCTCAGACCGTTCTGGTCCCCAGATACCGGC
>PVJC01007161.1:32317-52544 GCA_004026665.1 Murina feae
CCTGTCTCTACCACTCATGTCAGTCCTGAGCCCTCTTCCACCCCCCAGACATCCCTGACTCCAGCACAGGAGTCTCCCATTGCCTCCAAAGACCAGTCACCCCCACCCTCCCCACCCCCATCTTATCATCCACCCCCTCCACCCACTAAGAAACTAGAGGTAGTTGAGGAGGCCCCATCTGCCCCAGAGACTGAGGAACCCCTCCAAGATCCCAGCTGGCCCCCACCCCCACCTCCTGCACCTGAGGAGCAGGACCTGTCCATGGCTGACTTCCCCCCACCAGAGGAGGCCTTTTTCTCTGTGGCTGGCCCTGAGCCTGAAGGCCCTTCAGACCCCCCAGCCCCTATCAACTCTCTGGCTGATTCACTCTCAGCTACTGTCTCTTCTCAGAGGCAGCCCCCTGGTACCCTAGATTCTCCAGCTCCGCCAGACCCCCCTGCTGGTTCTGTCACAGGGCTGGCCAAGCTCCCGCCGAAGGAACCAGTGGGCTGCAGCAAGGGCAATGGGGTTCCCAGAGAGGATGCCGGTGCGCCCCTGGTCACGCCCTCACTCCTGCAGATGGTTCGACTGCGTTCTGTGGGTGCTCCCACTGTGGCTCCAACCCCAGCATTGGGGCCTTCAGCCCCCCAGAAGCCACTGCGAAGGGCCCTATCAGGGCGGGCCAGCCCAGCACCTGCCCCTTCCCCAGGGCTCCATGCTGCCGTCCGACTCAAGGCCTCCAATCTGGCTGCCAGCGAGGGTCTTGGGAATGCCCAGCCCAACGGGCCGCCTGAGGCAGAGCCACGGTCTCCTCAGTCCCCTGCCTCCACGGCCAGCTTCATCTTCTCCAAGGGCACTAAGAAGCTGCAGCTGGAGCGGCCCGTGTCCCCTGAGAACCAGGCTGACCTCCAGCGGAATCTGGTGGCTGAACTTCGGAGCATCTCAGAGCAGCGGCCACCCCAGGCCTCGAAGAAGCCACATAAGGCTCCCCCACCTGTGGCCCGCAAGCCCTCTATGGGAGTTCCCTCACCCACGTCCCCCAGCTTTCCTCGGGCTGAGCCCCTTGCTGCTCCTCCAAGCAATGGGCTCCCTCATGTCGAGGGCAGGACTAAGGGGGAGCCGGCCGAGAATGGAGGTGTCGTGCAGCTGGTGGGCCTGGAGGAGAAGCTGGGTCCGCCTGGTTCAGGTACAGTGGGCAGTGGTGGGCGTGGTTCCGTTGCTGGTGATGGGACTAGACCTAAGTCCTGCCATTCGGGATTGTTCTTGGGTCTTCAAGGCTTCAGGCCTAGGATGCCTGGGAAGGGTGAACTGAGCTACATGTGTGGGGCTTTGGAGTCAGAACTAAGTTTGAATTTCAACTTTGCCATTTAATCTACCCATCCTAGCCTCGAGCTCCTCACTGTCAAGTGTGGGCCGTGGTGCCTGCATTATAGTATCAATGTTTGTAAAGTGTTAAGCACAGTGCTACCAGCACGTTCAGTAATTGAGGTTGGGGATGAGATAAGAAAGTGCCTTGGGTTCTCTCCAGAGCCAAGTGGGGAGGCCCCTTGCTGAATCTCTCCTTTCCCCCCCCCCCCCCATAGACCCACAGAAAGAGCTGGTCTGACCACTGGGCACCTCCCTGGCTCTGCTGACCCATCCCAGGAATACAATCTCAGGGACCTGAGCAGCTCCGAGGATGAGAGGATACGGCAGACACTTAACCTAACAGAGAGGATGCCTGCAGCCTTAACCTCCACAGCCTTCAACATTTATGCAAGCCTGGTGTTGACCCTGTCCTCCACATCATCCAGCTCTCATGCCTTTTCCCCAATGGAGTCACCGCTGGCGGCTGCCACTTCAGTCATGGCCTTAGCCTCATCTTGAAGGAGGTAGCTGGTGGGAGTGGGTGGCTGCGCCCCATGCTGGCCCTGAGGCCAGAGTTGGGAGCAGGACACCTCACTTGAGTTTTTTTTTTTTTAATGTCCAAATCATGCACATACTGTATGAATCAAAAGCACTTTTGAAAAGAGACTGCATGGCCATCCTCCGGGGCCCATGAAGCCACATTCCAAGGACCTGTTTACATGGCAGCAGCATCAGTTATAGCCAGCCCTTAGCTGGGACCATCCCCTTCCTCCCATCCAGTTTGCTCCTTTTCTTAGTTCTTGGAGGTGGGCAATTCATTGTATTCTCCCAGGCTGGAGGCAGGAGCGAGGCTGTGGAATTCCAAAGCACAAGAGGTGCAGCAAGGGTTAGCCTTCCTGTGCCTCAACTTACCACCAACCACCCTCCTGCCTTCCAGCTATGCTAGGTGCTGCATGCAGGGAACAAGTGGGAGACTGCCAGGGCCCAGATGGGCAGGGAAAGAAAGAACCAGAGAGGAGGTCCTCAGGCTCTGTCCTCAGAACAGAATGGGAGTCCTCTTGGGGGACACTGGCGTCTGTTCCTTGTCTTACCTGGTCAGGTTGGGGTGGGCAGGTACAGCACTTCAGACAGGAGCCCAGGGGCTGTGTCCTTTTCAGGTGGTCAGAAGTACTGAGGAGGGGAGGGTCTGGCAGGGGGAGAGCTTATTTGGGCAGTGGGCCCAGTCCCAGCCCTACAGATTGCATTCTCTGGCCTTTATTTCCTCACCTGGGTTCATGTCCTCTGTGCAGCTGCTTTCAGCACAGGTGGTTCCACTGGGGGGAGCTGACGCCTAGTGGCAAGGATGGGAAGCCAAAGGTGCATTTTATTCCAGACTCTTCCCTAGTCAATGCAGGGGGCCACTAAGTGCCCCAAGGGGGCAGGCTGGGTGATTGCCTCCAGACATAGTCTCTGCTACTGATCTCTCCTCCAGGAATTTTAATGACCTTCCCATTTTCAGCCTGTGCCACCTATCTAGGTAAGCTGGCTTCCCCACTGGCCCCTATGGCTCCAGTGACCCAGGCTTGAGTCTGGCAAGGAACCTTGCCGTTAGCCGTTTTTCTTTCACCAAGGAGAGCTTGACCTCATTCCAGAGTAAACGCTGGGCAACGGGATGTGGTATGAGAGCCCAGGTTCCTCTGGCCCTCACTTACTGCTTCCTCCCTGGAGCTGTGAACGATGTTCTTCCCTTGCCCTTTGGGTAACGAGCTGCTGCTAGGGACGCATTGTGCCTGCCCAGTGACTTGGGGAAAGATGGTCAATAAACATCACTCTGCTCAGCCCCTGTCCACACCCCCCAGAACCAGGTCCTGGGAGCAGCCTTGGGAGATGCTGGAGGTGGGAGGAAGCCCAAATTCTCTCTCTCCCTGCTGTCAATGTTACCCAAGCTTCTTTTCCTCAGTTAGTCTTCTGAGTTTATTTCCCCACTGGGTGGGACGGAGTACGAAGAAGGAAGGACCTAGAAGCAACCCTTCTTTGTCCTTTGGGGTAAAAGAGCTTGATCTAGTGCAAATGGAGAGACCAAAAGCCTCTGATTTTTAATTCCCATAAAAATGTTAGAAGCATATATATATATGTATATATATATGTATATATATATGTATGTGTATATATATATGTATATATATATATATATAATTTCTTTGAATTTTTGAGTCTTTGATATGTGTGTACAAACAATCCATTCCCTCTGCCCTGAAGCCTGAATGAGACATATGAAAAGCTGTTTCAAAGGTGTTAATTAAATGATTAAAACTTGGCTGTGGCCACTGCTTCTTAATGGGGGAGGGGCATGGTGGTGATTGAGGCCCACATTTAGAAGGGAAAATGTTCTTACTGCAAACATTGGACCCTAAAAGTGGGGCTCCTGTGCTTAGCACTGCCAAAGGGAGAGTCAGGTGCCCACCTCCATCCTCTATGCCTCCTCCCTCCCCCCACCCATTACAGGGTCAAAAATACAAGATACAAGCAGCTCCAGACTGGGTGAGGGGCTCAGCAGCCGCTACACACTTGTGTTTCTCTCTCCTGAGCCGTCTAGTTTACAGACAGGCCTCAGCCAGACACCCTTTTTCAGACCTTTTATTTGAATTGATGACAGTGATGGTTAGTGATACTGACTGAGATGCCTTACAGAGAAGTACCCCACCCTCTGCGAAGAAAGAACCAGGCTGTACCATCCACCCCACTTCTGACGTTAACACATAGCTGTTTTAGGGACTGTCCCAAACTAGCAGACTCAAGGGAAATGCCAGGAGTCCAAGGCAGGCCCCATCTCCAATGCCAGGCCTTAGAGCTGGCAGGCATTGGTGAGTGCTGCCAAACACGTGGTAGACCACTAGGTTCTCTTGTTTTTCCTTTCCTTTTCAAATCCCACAATTTCCTGTTGGGGAGAAGCTGTAATTAATACAGTTCAGGCATCAGATCCCAGGCAGAGGCACAGATGCTGGGATAACTCCAGGAAAACCTGGAAACCAGTGTTTTTCCAATTAGAAGGATTGTGGCATAAACATTTTCTGTGAGTTATATTAAAACCAGATTTCTTAAGTCAGCTGCCAAGGGAAGAAGGTCGAGCTAGACTCCCTGCTGCTGCCCAGCCCTTGTTACTCCCTGGGAGGTTGGCCTCCCACTGTAGCCAGACTGGGACCATCCTGGATTCTGGGGCGATCCTGGATTCAGGGGCGTTTGAGCTGCCTCAGCAAGTTCTGCACCCGATAAAGCCCCAAACTTCTTGTTTCAGTGTCCGGGGAGATAGGTAACCGGATGAGAGCGCAAACTGAGGAGACAGATGACTCAGGATGATAGGGAAGGGAGGGAGAGGCAGGTTAGCTAGCTAATGTTCCCCCCTTTCAGTGATTTACAGGAGATGCACCCCAGCTTGGTCATGAAGTTGGTTTGCTTCCATTGTGCGATGCACTCCTCAGAAATTTTAAAGTCAGCCTGGAAAAGGAAAAAAAAAGGATTATAGTGACGGTGACGGAACTGCAAGAACACGAAGAGACTCTTACACCACCAGAGTGTAAACTGACCTAACTTTTCTAAGCGCTCCCATCTTTTGACTCAGGGGAACCTGAAACATTCCTGGAGGCAAAATGACAAAATTGAAGCTGTCTTACTTTGGGCTCAACATGAGAAGGCAGGTTCCTTGGAAAAGACAGTAATGCTGGGGAAAGAGAAGGCAGCAGGAAGAGGAAGCCCAAGTACGGGATGGATTGACTCCATAAAAGAAGCCGCAGGCGAGTCTGCAGGAGCTGTTGTGAATAGGACACGGTGGGCGTCACTGATTCATTCATAGGGTCCCTGGGAGTCAGAGCCATTTCAATGGTACAAAGTTCATCTTAGGGACTTAGTTTAAGAAAATAATCATGAACAAGTGAAAGAATTATATACCAAGACACCCATCATAGCATTCTAATAGTGTAAAACAGAACCACCTCAATGTCTAATAAGGGTAAAAAATTTAGTTAAATAATAATAATTATGATACAATACTATACAATAAGCTCCCCCCTCAGTATTTAATAGGGAAGTTTTTCAGGCATCAAGTTTTAAAAAAGAACATATGGTATGACTCAAACTGTAAACATCTCTCTATATACAGAAAATATCCAGAAGGAAATAATCACTAATGACATTTTTCAGTATCTCTAGGTGGTAGGACTATGGGTATTTTGTTGTTGTTTTTTTTCTTTTTCTTTTGTATTTTATACATATCTACATTGAAAATATATTTTATAATCAGAAAAACATCAGTGATTCATAAGTCCATCCTGGAAAACCAGAAAGGAGGGAGGGTATGAAGCCAACTGGCACATACAGAGCATGGAGAAGTAGAAATCACTCGACATGCCCTCCAGAAAACCTTGGTTTAATTGAGGAAACAAGTTATTTTAGTATGTGTGCTGCTGAAGTGAGCACCAGGAAACCAGTTATCAACTAGAAAAAGCCAAACGTTAGTGTTGGTTCCATGAGGAGAGTGAATTTTTGCTGTTTTATTCACTGATGCAGTAGCCCAGGCACCCAGAACAATGCCTGACATATATTAGGGACCCAATATTTGTTGAATGAATGAACTCAGGGGTCACAGGGGCAGGCCACACAGGAGTCAGTGCCCCAGAAGGGGAAGAGAATGAGTGCTCCAAGATCAAGGTGGTGACAGTGACCCTGGGAGGGCTTTGATCCTGGCTCCAGCGCTTGTGTGACCCTGTGTGGCCTTGGCAGGTATCCTGCCAGGTAAAATGGGGACTATCACAGACAAGATTCAGATGAGGAACTGTTTGTGCCTCAAGGAGCCTATCGGTGCTCAGACTTGTAAGGGCCCCCTTGCTCCTTGGGCACCTCGTTCAGAAAGGTCTGGAATGAGGAAGGAGGAGGAGCTTAGATGCAGAAAGGCTCAGCTGGAGGAGGGCAGGTTTGGATTCGGTATAGAGCAGTCTGGGGGGACAGTCCAGGCAGCCCAGGTAAAAGGGGAACAGTGGCAGCTTTTTACCTGCAACTTCTCAAAGACTTTCTTCTTGGGCTTGAGCTCGTCATCTGGTTGGCCCTTCTCATAGCCCTTCACAAACACTCGCTCCCCAGGAGCAGAGCCTGCAGGAGGGTCCAGAGGCTCAACCTTGCGGCTGACGCCTTCCCTGGGAACACACACAGAACAAGGAAAGAGTTGCCTCCAGCTGCCGTGAGATCAAAGCGTTAGAGCCTCCACATGGAGCCCCACCTGGGATTTCGGGGACATCATCAGGGTTGGGTTAACTAGGGTTAAACTGAAGTCTTAGGTTAGGAGAGATACCAAAACCTGGGCTCTTTGGGAAGGAAGTATGACATAGCAGAGAGCAAGGCCTTAAAAAGCCCATCAGAACTAGGTTGAATCCTGGCTCCACCTCTTATTAGTGAGAGGTGGGCAGGTACACACTGCTTTGAACCTTCCATTTCTGTGCTAATAAAGTTAACTGTAGGTAAAGCGCTTCATTCATAGTACTTGTACGAGAGATAATTCCTCCATGCGCCACCTTTGGGCCAGTGTTCTCATTCCACCCGGCATGTGGAGGGACATTGCACGGGCCAATCCACCCTTGGCCTCCCCCAGCCCCGCGCCCCACCCCAAGTCCTCACTTACATAGAAGCACACAGAAGCATGCCTTGAGACTCGATTCCTCGCATCTTCTGGGGTTTCAGGTTGCACAGCACCACCACCAACCTATTCTGCAGTTCCTCCTTGGGCACAAACTGCACCAGGCCGCTCACCACAGTCCGCGGCTCCGCTTCCCCCACATCAATCTTCTCCACATACAGGCTGTCTGCATCTGGGTGCTGCCAGCAAGAGATGTTGGGCCCAGAGTGTCACAATGGAATACAGCATGAGGCCTGGTGAACCCTCTGGCTCCAGAAGGGGCATCTACTCCCTAGAGAAGCTCTTGAGGGACTGTCTAGTATTCTCTTTCAAGGTCCCAGATAGCAGACAAGAGACCGGGCTTGAAGGTATATTCTACTCTCAGCCTAGAGGTGGGATTTGAGTAAAATGAGCCTAATTACTATGTAAGAGTGGGAGAAAACCCTAAGAGATGGAATGCCTGGACTATCTGGGTGGTTGCTATTATGGCCACAGCTGCACCAGATGAGTCCTAGGCGCAATGGAAGATGGAGGAGGATACTGCTGGTGTCACCATCTGAAAGTGCCAGCAGCTCTCAAAGTAGTTTTGGTGGCTGGGTTTATACAGTGAAAAGCCAATCAATGCTGGGAGGAGAAAAAGCCCAAACAAATGGTCCTCACCACTGGTTGCATAACCTTCTGTCTCTGGAAAAAGAAAGTCTTCCCCGTGTGTGTGTGTGTGTGTGTGTGTGTGTGTGTGTGTGTGTGTGTGTGTGTGTGTGTGTGTGTGTTGGTGGTGGTGGTGGTGGTGGTGGTGGTGGTGGTGGTTGATTTGGGAGACAAAGTGGCTGGCCTAAGACAATGCAGCTAGTCCAGACAAACTGGTAGGGACCAGGTGAGTTCATGAGACCAGATTTAACGGATCAGCAAGTTCCCCCTGACTAACATCTGCCCCCCACTGAGTTCCTGGCTATGTTTGGCTGCATAAGGTTCGGAGGCAGCAAAGGGAAAAGCCTGAGGCCTGGAATTAGACACCTGGGTTCTGACTTGCAATATGATCTCAGGCCAGGTTTCCTTCGGATGGAAACAGACAAACCTGACCCCTATCTGCCTCTCTGGAATGTAGTGAAAACGAGTACCTTGTCCACACTGATGATTTTCCCCACACGGATATCCAGTCGTGATGGGACAACCTCCTCTGGTTCCGAATTCTTGGCAGGGCCTTTGGCAGCTGGCTCTGGGAATGAGAAGAACCCCAAGGAGTCAGAACTGTCCTCTTTCCCTATAGGAAGCCAAGGGCTGATCCCACCAAAGGACACTACCAGCCCTTCTGCAGAATCACCATAATCCAGCCACCAATTACACGTACATCTACCTATCAATCAATATAATAATTTAATCCTTATTTAAATTTACTGGAAAGATTTACAGAATTATATATTAGTCATGTAGGATTTCATGGAAGTAGCAAACTGAGGACCTGAATACTTTTCTAGAACGTGAGAGTCCTGGCCTTATTTTACAGTAGTACAGACTTTTCTTCATCAATTACACTTCATCTTCCCATGAATGCTACTTCTGAGTTACATCTTCTTTAAAACAGGGTTGTGATACAATCCTTTGAGGAGTGACACACTAGATTTTCATCTATTCTTACTCAGTTATTAGGCGGGAGGAGAGGGGAGGGGACAGTCGTAGCTCTGCCACCTTTAGGTGCTTCCATTCATGTGCTCCACATGTAGTTGTTGAGTCTTTCCTGAGAGGAGTGGTTGGCCAACCAAGAGCCAGGCAGAGGCACATGGAAGGGAAGTGAGTGACTCTAAAGATGAGTGTCCCTGAGAAGCTGTGCAGGCTGGGCCTAAGCAGTTGTGTCACCGTCATGGTCTAACTGAAGAGGACTCAGTGAAAGGACCCAAGAACACGTTTTACACCAGCATCTCCCAGCAGTGCTGGTGCAACAGGATATAGTCACTGCACACTGTCCACCAGACCAAAACCTGGAATGGACTCAAGTTCCATTCCAGGAGTCAACAGGGTATGACATTCTTGCACTTCAGACCTCCTGGCTTCTTGGGCCCTCAGTGTAGGAAAGACCTCTGTCTGAAGCCCAGTGATAGGCTATCATTCCAGATGATGTCAACCCCTCTGATCCTTACCCTCCCCCACTGGCCTTACTCTGCTTCGACGGATCTGGGTAGGCAGCGCTGGACAGTTTCTTCAGTGCAGGGGTATTAAACTTTTCCCGGATGGGATCCAGCAACTTGTTCAGGGCAACTTCAACGGAATTCTTTAGGTCTCCAGGGTGTACGACCTGCAAAAGTATATGAGGCCTGGTGAGGTACGACACCGGAACAGGGCAAAGCACACCGGACACCTCAATCTACTTATACTGTCTGTGCAGGACACATGGAGCTTTCCCAGCACAATCAGAGCCACCTTGTGAAGCTGGTAGGGCGGAGACGGGAATAGGTTCGGAAAGGTTATCTGACCTGTCTGGGGCCCAGGTCTTTTTTTTTTTTAATATAGTTTATTGATTTCAGAGGGGAAGGGAGAGGGAGAGAAATAGAAATATCAGTCATGAGAATCTTTTGAGTGGCTGTCAAATATCTAAAAAAATGGGCCTTAAAGGCCTCAGACCTCAGGGGTCACTGAGTCTTTTCTTCCATTTGATGCCCAAACCCTCCTGCAACATTGCCTCATACAACATGGTTCTTTGCCTGAACACCTCAGTGGTGGGAAATGCAAGGTCAAGTGAAGCCAGCCCTTTCAATGCCACAGAACTGAGGTCATTAGAAAGTTTTTCCTGAAGCTGAACCTAGCATCCGTTCCTGTGGTCCCCTCCCGAAGTCCTGGTCTAGCCCTCTGATGCCACAAGAAGAAACCTAACCCTAACCCAGGAGAGTTCTTCATATAGTTGAGGATGGCTGGACCCATACTTGCTTTTCAGCTAAACATGCCCAGTTCTTTCAGCTATGCTTTTGCAACATGGTTTTGAGTGTGTTGCCTATAGTGCATCCTTTCTCTCCCCACGAAGACACCCCCAATTACCAAGTAAACCTCTTAACATTGAAGTCCATGCACAAGTCCAAATGTACTCAGAACAATGGAGAATTGAATACATTATCAGCTCCCTGATTCCAGGATCTACATTTCTGATGACTTAGGCCAAGACTTGATTAGGCCAAGACCCACACAGCCCTATCACACTGCTGACTCAACTTCAGAGTCGATCAAAACTCCCCATTTTCCCCCATATACAGTATTTTATTACATCTTCCCTTTATGAGCTGTCCATGCCTGCAATGTCCTGCCTCACCTTTTAGACTAGTCAGACCAAACCACTGCGATTCCTTGTAGACCACGCTATTTCATCTTACCATGTCTTTGCAGTTTATTCCCTCACAGATGTCCTCATGAATTCCTACCCCTCAAGTGAAACAGTGGATGCTATCCCCTCTACAAAGACTCCCAGACAGCCAGTTAATCACTTCCTCCCATTTATTTCTAGACCATGCATGTATCTTCCCTGAGCAGTAAGACAGGAAATATTTATTTATATGCCTGCTTCTCCTACTGGATTATGAACTTCATGAGGATGTAGTCTTCTTTGTATTGCCAGCCCCTAACACAGTGCCTACACATGGCCACCGAGTAAGTCTTGCTAAACTGTCTGGTGAAATGAATAACATCTTCTATTCTGTCCTTTTATATTTGTGTCTCCTTTTTGAGCCTTGATTTTGTACCTGTCCTTGAAATGCTTCCTTTTGGTTTGGTCCTTCATTCCAGGTAAGTCCTTTGGAGAGTGATTAGGGCACCAATACATTAGCTTTGTGCCATTTGCCCATCTAGTCTGTCAACCATCTGAATCCTCATCTAAGCCATTAACAATAGATACAGGCCTGGAGAGCACACATAGCCAGAAGCCTGGCTAGGACAAGATGGAGAAGTCTGTCAGAATGAATTCAGTGGGGCCCTGGCTGGGTGGCTCAGTTGGTTGGAGCATCATCCTATACATCAAAAGGTTGTGGGTTCGATGTCCTCAGGTGGGGCATCTATGGGAGGCAACCAATTGATGTTGCCCCCCCCCTCTCCTAAAACATATCCTTGGGTGAAGAATAAAAAAAGAATGAGTTCAGTGGGAATTATGCCTCCTCTGGTATTACCTCATCAGCAAAGTCCTTTTCCAGGTCCAAGTAAGCTGTGTAGGTTTTGTTTCCACCCCATTTATCATCTCGAAGGATCACAAACTCTGTAAGAAAAAGGATCCACACCAACAAACTCACTGATAATGGCAGAGTCAGCATTCCTAGCCCAAATATATGGGTATCTGTTGTTTCTGCCAGACATACATTTTGAACTTTATTACGTGGTGTTTTAATTTTTAAAATTGGATGTGTGGCCATGTTGTATACCCAACTAGCATCCAAACTCAAGGGGAAAGATCGTGTTTTGCGTTTCTTTTTATTCCTCTGGTTCATGCCTTGCCCCCACCCTCATTTTATCAACGCTACCCACCACACTTAGAACCTAACCTGGTAACAACACATGGACAACTAAATGGTATTTCAGCTCCAACCATTATTAATATTTGTGAATTCGGAGCAGAGAACCATGGAAGCCATCCCTGGAGGAAGACTGTGACAAATCACAAGTATGATACAGTGTATGATCACAAGTATTATCACTACTAGTTCTGCTGTTTCAGCCTGGCCTCTGAGAAGAAAACAGGGAGTGTCTTACCAGACTTGAGGGGGAAAAGGACATGCTTAATGAAGGACAGAACCCCATTGTTCTCCACATTCCCTGGCTCACAGAAGGCCTTCTTCAGTTTCTTCTTCACATCCTCCTTCCGATCAAGGAGATCAATCTTGGACTCCTAGAAGCCATGGAAGGGAAGAGGACCTCTTGTGGTTGAAAATGAGAATATGCTCAACTAATCTGTGTGCTCTGAACAACACAGGATTGAACTGCACAGATCCACTTACACACGCAATTTCCCCCCAATATGTACAATATTGTAAATGTATTTTCCTTATCATTTTCCTAATAACATTTTCTTTTCTCTAGCTTATTTTATTGTAAGAATATAGTATATAATAGATATAACACACAAAATATGTGTTGATTGACTATTATTGTTAAGGTTCCCAGTCAACAGTAGATTATGAGTAGGTAAGTTTTTGGGGAGTCAAAAATTATATTTAGATTTCAACTGCATGGAGGGGGATGTCCCTAACCTCCGCATGTTCAAGGGTCAACTGCATTTTAATCTTTTAAACAAAGATTTAAAAATTATGAGACTATGTCATAAGCAATTTGAGTGGCTAGTCTTCACTTATAATTTTTAGGGTGTATTATATTTCCAACTATTAGTGACAACATAATTTATATAACAGTTTCTAAACTTTCAGATTATATCCTAATTGTTACAAATTATATATCATACTACCATGAACATCTAGCAGAAGTCTTTTTGCCTCTTCTCTAAGATTATTTCCTTAAACTACCAAAAACTACCAGGCCCCAAACTGCTTTCTGAAAGGGGTATACAAATCGACATTGCCATCACCCATGTGTGGTGATACTTGTCTCACAACCACCAGCACCAGACATCATGAATTATCTAGAGCCACTTTTCCTTTTTAGGGTAATAGAATTTGTTTCTTATTTTGGAGTGAGTGAGATCATGCTCATTTGAGTTCAGTATGCACCAAATTCTGGTCCACATATGGCTGTATATGAATCACCTGGGGTGCTTTAAAAAAATATAAATTATGGGGCTCCACCCAAACCTCATGAATCAAAATCTCCTGGGGACGGACTAGGTATTATATTTTTAAAAAGCTGAGTCATTCTAATGCATTCATGTTTGGGAGCTCCTGTTAGTACCCATTTCCAGGATTAAAATATGGTGAATGTCATCAATAGGATGAGTAATGCAAATATTTAGAGAAATAATTGAGACATGGAACACTGTAACTTGAGAGAAAAAAGAATGAGTATATTCTTTTAAAAATAATAACCATTTCCATGCATATATTTATTCATCTCTGATCAAAGAACTAGGTGAATGCCCAAACACGACTTCAAACAGAATCATGTAGTAGGATTTAAAAGAAAATACAGATTCCTGAATTGTTGCCCAGAACCACTTTATCAGAACCTAAGGACAGGATCTAATCAACTTTAAAATAAAATTTCCTAGGCGATTCTGAAGATCAGCCATGTTTGGGAACCCTGAACACAACCTTCCACATCTCTGGGATACCTGTCCTCTATTCCAGCCGTTGCCAACCTTTCGGACCTCACAGACCGCTGGTTGGCGACTGCTGCTCTATTCTGTACCCTTAGTGAACAAAATAAAAGTGTACATTCCTTAAATTGGACTTTTACATGTTAAAAGACAGCATATATATCATATTAATTATATCAAACATCACCCTAACAATCAAGACGCTAGTTGGTGAAATGCAACCACAGCCATCTCATTTATAAGGGTGAATTTTATCACAGTTCTATGAATAAAGAAATTACTTTTGCTTGAGCTTTTTTAAAAAAAAATATTTTATTGATTTTTTAATAGAGAGGAAGGGAGAAGGATAGAGAGTTAGAAACATCGATGAGAGAGAAACATTGATCAGCTGCCTCCTGCACACGCCCTACTGGGGATGTGGCTGCAACCAAGGTACATGCTCTTGACTGGAATCGAACCCGGGACCCTTCAGTCTGCAGGCCGATGCTCTATCCACTGAGCCAAACCAGCTAGGGCTGCTTGAGCTTTTTATCAGTAGCAGTAAAACTTCAAAAATCATCAGGACTGCCCTAACCGGTTTGGCTCAGTGGATAGAGCCTGTGGACTGAAGAGTCCCATGTTGGATTCTGGTCAAGAGCATGTCCTTGGCTGCGGGCACATCCCCAGTAGGGGGTGTGCAGGAGGCAGCTGATAGATGTTTCTAACTCCCTATTGCTCTCCCTTCCTCTCTGTAAAAAAATCAATAAAATATATATTTTTAAAAATCATCGAGACTGCTTCTGGGTCCTTTGGTACTCAAGAACCACTGGAATTAATGAATTTAAGATTACTTATAACTCAAGTATTTGAGAATTCTTGTTAGCTAAGTTACTCTCCTTTTGAGTCCTTAATCTCTTCATTTCTTACTGCAGATTTCTAAACTCAAGTCAGAGTTGGCACCTACCTCTTCTGAAGAACTCATTTTGCTACCAGTTAATCCTGGAACCATTGGATTCATCAGATGGACCCGTTTTGAGTATCCAAGTGCAGGGAGATACTGAGGAGTTACAAAGAGACAATGCAGACATTAGGATAAACTCCTCCTCAGCACCCTAATCTCATCTAACTTGGCCAGCAACTTAATTGTTTCATATACTCCTTCCAATCTCTTTTTTCCAATGAATGCTAACTTCCTTAATTTAAAAAATATTTTTATTGATTTTAGAGCAGAAGGGAGAGGAGAAGGAGAGATAGAATTATCAGTGATGAGAGAGAAATCATTGATTGGCTGCCACCTGCATGCCCCGTACTGGGGATCAAATCCACAACCTGGAAATGTGCCCTGACTGGTAATTGAACCGTGATCTTCTGGTTCATGGATCAATGTTCAACCACCAAGCCACACCAGCCAGGCCCAAATATATAGCTTTCAATGGTGATCACAATGTAAACAAAGTCCCCCCACCCTGCCAAGCTTTTCTATTAGTATTATATTGTGAGGCTAATGGATTTACTCTCCCATCATCAACAACTGTAAAACCTGGCAATACCTAAAATACCCATTTGCAGGCATGACAGTAAGAGGTGCACTGCTACACAGCTTGAGACAAGGGAAAGCAAAGGTGACCACACACTCGCCCTGGCTTTCCTTGTGAGGGAATACTTTTCAAACCAGGTGCTGAGAAAAGGAGACAAAGCAGAAGGTAGCTGTTTGACTAAGCAGAGACTGATGTGTAGGGCTGTCAGGAGGCTAGGATTTGGGAAGGGTTCTAGAGAGAAGGGATTCCCCCCTCTAAAAATCTAAGTTAAAATTCCCCACTGAGACTCATGGCTGGGCATGCACATGAAGAGACACCAGAAAGCCGAGCAGAGGACAGGTTCCCGAGGCTGAAGACCTGAGCAGAGATTTCAGAGGCTGCACAGTGCTGGCTCTTGAGACAGAGGTGGAAATTTAGGTTCAATGAAAATAGTGAGTGTTTTGTGAACACCTTGAAATTTCAGTATGAGACTCTAGAAAAGCCACAGCCTAAGAATAAAAACCACATCAAGAAAACAAGGGCATAACTGTAATAGACCTGTTCTAACAAAGACTAAAACCAACCCCTGACAGGATCAAGGTGATAAGTCAGTACCTTAACAGTCTACAGGAAACATTACTTTATAAACATCATCCAGAGCCCCTATAACATCTACGATGACTCCAATACAGTAAAAAAGTACTAGAAATGAAAAGTAGAAAAAAGTAACTGATAGTTCAAATAGTCAACAAAAGCACAGCCACAGACCTTCCAGGTATTGGAATAAGCAGATGAAAGTGTCAAAATAATATGATTAGTGTGTTAAAGGGAATAGAGGAAAAGGAAAAGATGGATAATAGATGGAGAACTGTAAACAAGTATCGGAATGTATAAAGAAGAATCAAATGGAAGTTCTAAAAAGGCACAACACAATACTGAATAAATTCAACAGAAGACAGGATAAAAAAACTTGAAGAAAAGTCAATAGAAAATATCCAAACTAAAGCACAGAAGGAACAAAGAAAGGAAAACAAAAGAATATTAGAGGTCTAACTCATATGTAACTAGGGTACCAGGAGAAGAGACTGGGAATAGGACAGAAGCAAAATTTAAGGACATAATAGGGGACAAGTTTCCAAATTTGATAAGCATGTCAACCCACAGATTCAAGGAGCTCAGCAAAATCCAAGCAGAATAAATACAAAGAAAATTCATAGCAAAAAAAATCGTCGTCAAATTGTTGAAAATCAGAGACAAAGAAATAACCTTTAAAACTGCCAGAAAAACACAATGACACCTATAGGTGGCTTTTCTGTAGAAATTATGGAAGCCAGAGGCAACGGGACAACTCTTTAAAAGGCTAAAAGAAAAGTAACTGTCAGCCTAGAATTTATACCCACCGAAAGCAAAAGAGAGATGTTTGGAGATAGAAGCTGAAAGAACTCATTCCTAAGAGACCTTCACTACACACACAAAATACTAAGGGGGGGCTCTACTTAAAGGAAAATGATCCGAGATGGAAGCATAGAGATACAAAATCGCAGGAAGATATCAAGAGTATCGGAAAGGGTAAGTAATGGTAAGTAATCCTGAAAACTATTTACAAAACAATTATAATTGTCTTTGGGATTTAAAATATATATAGCCCTGGCTGGTTTGGCTCAGTGGATAGAGCATCGGCCTGCGGACTGAAGGGCCCCAGGTTCGATTCCGGCCAAGGGACACATGCGTGGGTTGCGGGAGGCAGTCGATCAATGATTCTCATCATTGATATTTCTCTCTCTTTCTCTTCCTCTCTGAACTCAATAAAGAAATATATATTTTTTAAAAAGTGAAACATATAAAAATATAGGTTGTTGCATTGTTGAGAAGTGGTAAAAAATATCTAACTTAAACTGTAATAAATTACAAGGATACATGTTATCTCTAGGGCAGGAATGGGCAAACTTTTCTGTAAAGGGCAAGATAATAAATATTTTAGGATTTGTGGGCTGCACATATAGTCTCTCTTACATACTTTCCATTTTTTTAATAACCCTTAAAAACACATAAAAACTGCCCTGGCTGGTGTTGCTCAGTTGGTTAGAGCATTATCCCGTACACTGAAGCGTTGTGGGTACATGCAGGAGGCAACCAACTGATATTTCTCTCTCACATCGATGTTTCTCTATCTCTCTCCTTTCCTCTCTCTCTAATAATCAATATTAAAATATAGATATACTTATAAAAATTTACATTGTAAACATTTCTCCATTCACTAAATATATCTAAAAACATTAAAAAATTAAATAATATTCCAATGTGAGGCTTTATTATAATGTATTAACCAATCCCTTGTCATTTGATGTAAATTTATTTCTAGATTTTTGCTTTAAGTTGATAATATGATAAATACTTTCATACATAACTCAAGTTGCATTTTTAAAATTATTTCCCTAGGCTAAATTTTTATAATTATCAGGGCAAAGGGCAGAAACATTTTAGTGTTGCCAAACCACCCTCCAGCAATTTCCACTAGCAGTGTTTTCTCTCCACCCTTGCCAATGTGATGTTTTGAGACTGTTACAAAAATACCAACTGCTTCTCAAAAGCTCTTTTCAACTTACTCAAGCGCTGTCGCAGAAAAAAAACTATTATGGGCTTGTACTAATTTCCTCCTTTAAGCACTATTAAACCTCATCTTAGAGCTGAGTGGTTTATGTAAAATCCTGAGCAAACAGACCAAATGCTCTGGGAAAGAATGGCAGTGCCTTTCCCTGGAAACTGTGCTCTTTGCTTGGCCATTAACTGAGATACTGAACAGCTTTCTAACTCTATCCTCAGTTTTCTCATCTGCAAAACAAAGAAAAATAATACTTATCATACAATTTGGTTATGAGGGGTGGGACTGGCATTTTCAGCGTGTCTCTGAGGCTCCAAAGAAAAAAGATAGAAAAGAGGATACTAACCTTCTCTGCAAAGGTGAAAATCTTTCTCTGGTCAACGCCTCCAAATTGGGCATCTACTTTCAAATATTCCTCATCCAAGGCCTGTGGAGAGAAAACACATGAGCATCAATTCCTATTATATTTCTTCTACATGCATCTAGGTAATCAGAAACTTCTGACCAGTTATGTCAAAGGTACCCACAAGGCTGAACTAGTAAACAAAGGCTTACTGTCACTTAATACACGCCAGGCCTCGTGGCAGCCCTGCGGATGCAGAGATGAATCAAACCCAGACTCAGCCTTCAGGGAACCAATTACCCAGCTGAGAAGAGACATAGAACAGATGATTTTGTCATGTTAGGGCGCCTGGCAATATCCCTGACAGTGAACGGTTTTGAGGAGAAAAGAAACCTGACGACACTGTGGAAAGATCACATTAGTAAGAGGGCAAAGCATGGAATGGAGGCCTGAGATGAGATAAAGAAAATATCCAGACGGCTGCTCTGAGAGTCCAGGTGAGAAATAATGATGAATCAAGTCAGAGGGGATGTAGAGCAAGACTGAATTTAAGAAAAATTTTAAGAAGCAGAATTGATGAAATTTAGTGTCTGATTGGATGGGGGAAAGATTAAGGAGAGGTAGAAAAAGATGAGCAAGCAGGAAGAATCTAGAATAGCATTGTCCGAAAGAACTTACTGTGATGATAAATATGTTCTGTATCTTTGCTGTCCAACCTGATAGCCACTAGTCACATGTGGCTCATGTGCAACTGAAACATGGCCGATGTGACTAAAGAACTAAAATTTTAATTTTTAATTAATTAAAAAAAAAAAAATACTGCCCTGACAGTGTGGATCAGTGGTTGAGCAGTGACCTATGAACCAGGAGGTTACAGTTTGATTTCTAGTCAGGGCACATGCCTGAGTTGCAGATTCCATCCCCAGTGTCGGGCGTGCAAGAGGCAGATGATCAATAATTCCCTATCATTGATGTTTCTCTCTCTCCCTCTCCCTCCTTCTCCTTTTCTCTCTGAAATCAATAAAATTATTTGTTAAAAAAATTATTATTTTTAAAATCCTCACCTGAGAATATTTATTGATTTTTAGAGAGAGAGGAAGAGAGAGAAAGAGAAACAATGTGAGAGAGAAATATCAATCAAATCCTCACTAGGGATTGAGCCTGCAACCTTCTGGTGTATGGACGATATTCCAATGAACCGAGCACCTGGTGAGGGCTAATTTTAATTATTTTTAACAGTCATATATGGCTATAACTAGAGGCTATCACAGTGGACAGTGTAGATTGATAATGTCTCTAGGTTTAACCGTTAGATCACTTGGAGGTGACAAGGGAGGAATAATTTTCTTACATCAAACATTATAGAAATACTAGTAGCCCGTTGCAGGAAGATTCCTGCAAGAATAGGGCTTCCTGACAGGAACCAAGATGGCGGCATGAGGTGTGTACCTAGCTGCGCAGCCTCCACAACTAAATTATAGAAATACAACTATACAGTGAAAGGCCATCCTCCGGAACCAAGGGAGAGGAAGCTTTGCAACTAGAAGTCAGGAGAAGGAGAGCATTGAGACTGGGTAGAGGCTCCTGGTGCCAAAACTGAGAGGTATGGAGTTGCGGAACGGAAGCAGTGGCGCAGGTGAAAGGGTGGTGGCTGTGCCTGGATCCGCGGCTTAGAAGGAGATTATAAACTCCGGGGTCACACTGAACTCGGTGTGGGCTATCTGGCAACGGGGTGGAAGATCAGTGGCGTTCTAGCAGAGCTGTTCGCAGCGATCACTGATGTGTAGGTTCGGGGACTCAGAGGAGCGCAGACTCCAGGTCTTGGAGGCTCCAGGTCCGGGAGAGGCTGCAAGTCAGCAGAGGAACAGCCATTGCAGGTTGCTCCGCCCCAGCGATTCTGAGACTCTACCCCACCCCACCTACAACCCCAGCCAAGCTGTGCGCCTGCCTGCCTGCAGCATAGCCTGAGGGACTGCAGCTGGGATAGAACTCCAAAAGTTCCAAACCCCAAACAACGAGGAAAAAGGCCTGCAGGTCATTTCCTCCCAGTGATAACGCCCAGTGATAACTGCAACAAGACTGTGCACCCAGCCTTCAAAGGCGTACAACAAGAGTGTCCACCCCAGGTGATTGGGGAGGCTGAATCACTGGGCCCTATAGTGCAGAAAGCCACTCCATCAACACAGCCAAAATGCAAAGACTAAGAAACAGGTCACAAATGACAGAAATGGAGGAAAGCAAACTACTGGATATAGAGTTCAGAACTACGCTTTTAAGGTTTTTCAAGAATTTTCTAGAAACTGCCGATAAACTTAGTAATATTATGCAGAGATCCATTACCAGACTAGAGGTTTGCAATAATCGAGTCAAAGATTTGAAACATGAAAAAGCAAAAAGCACCCAACTGGAAGAGCAAAAAGAAAAAAGAATCCAGAAGTGTGAAGATAGTGTAAGGAGCATCTGGGACAACTTTAAGCGTACCAACATCAGAATTATAGGGGTGCCAGAAGAAGAGAGAGAGCAAGATATTGAAAACATATTTGAAGAAATAATGACAGAAAACTTCCCCTACCTGGTGAAAGAAATA